>WWET01001099.1:13272-50309 GCA_011038615.1 Limnodynastes dumerilii | reverse complement strand
ACAATTACGCTACGTTACGGTGCGTATTTTCTATGGTGCGCATGCGCAGTACTTACTAAAAGGCGATTTTACGTCTCTGCCACGCGTAAATTCGCTCACAAGCGTTGTTCTGGGTCTGGGCCACTGTCTGAAGGCACAACCAGAAAATATTCACCTACTCTCAGATCCCTGGCACTTTCAACTCTGCTGAGTAAGGACTTCTTAAACTTTAGACTGTTTCCCAGTGTAGAATGAGTTTGAGTGACCCCATCTGTAAGGACAGAGAACAACTAGACATTGAGTTCTTTAAAAATATGAAAGCAGAGTTAGTCAGGAAGAGGTTCAAGAAGATGTTTGAAAGATAACAAATGGAAGTTAAAAACAATAAGAATGGAGTACAAACTTGAAATGTATATACTTATGTATGCTGTATTTCATAAAAAGAAATGTAACTAAGCCCTTGTCTGATGTAAGAGCTTTAGATACTACCCATATACTGTAAGCATTGATTGAGATTGCTTTGTAATTCCTCAAAATGGTTATTGTTATGTTTCTATGCATGACTTCCAATAAAAAAAATTTAAACAAAAGAACAATAAGAAATAGAGAAGGATGTTTGTGGGTAATGTTGAAACTTTGAAATGTCCTGTTTCTGACCATAGGCAGTGATATCAGGAGAAATACTGTAAAATAAGATTTTTTTTGTGGATATAAAAATTCTTGAGAAAGGGATATTTCTGGCAGTTTGGTCTTTTACCTTCTCTTGCGTCAGTGTAGGGACCTTCATATTATATTGTGTGTCATGTAGCAGCAGAATATCGGTGAATATCGGTGAAGTTACGTGCTAGCTATGCTGGGAGAATGTGATAAAGAAGGCTTGCCAATGGGACTAGGATATACATCAATGGGTTTAAAGTGCTTCATATTGTTAGGTTCGGTTGTTCTTACCCATTCAGGTGGAAAGGCCTAACCATGTTTACATAATGTATTCATTTTAAATATCATTAATAATGTATAGTAATAATATTAAATTAAATTAGGAGCCCCAGAAATACAATCAGGATGCAGCAATTGCACAACTCTTCACTCTGAAGATAAATAGATAGACAGATAGATAGATAGATAGATAGATAGATAGATAGATAGATAGATAGACAGACAGACAGACAGACAGACAGACAGACAGACAGACAGACAGACAGACAGACAGACAGACAGACAGACAGACAGACAGACAGACAGACAGACAGACAGACAGACAGACAGACAGACAGACAGACAGACAGACAGACAGACAGACAGACAGACAGACAGACAGACAGACAGACAGACAGACAGACAGACAGACAGACAGACAGACAGACAGACAGACAGACAGACAGACAGACAGACAGACAGACAGACAGACAGACAGACAGACAGACAGACAGACAGACAGACAGACAGACAGACAGACAGACAGACAGACAGACAGACAGACAGACAGACAGACAGACAGACAGACAGACAGACAGACAGACAGACAGACAGACAGACAGACAGACAGACAGACAGACAGACAGACAGACAGACAGACAGACAGACAGACAGACAGACAGACAGACAGACAGACAGACAGACAGACAGACAGACAGACAGACAGACAGACAGACAGACAGACAGACAGACAGACAGACAGACAGACAGACAGACAGACAGACAGACAGACAGACAGACAGACAGACAGACAGACAGACAGACAGACAGACAGACAGACAGACAGACAGACAGACAGACAGACAGACAGACAGACAGACAGACAGACAGACAGACAGACAGACAGACAGACAGACAGACAGACAGACAGACAGACAGACAGACAGACAGACAGACAGACAGACAGACAGACAGACAGACAGACAGACAGACAGACAGACAGACAGACAGACAGACAGACAGACAGACAGACAGACAGACAGACAGACAGACAGACAGACAGACAATATATATATATATATATATATATATATATATATGAAAGAGCAGGATAGATAGATAGATAGATAGATAGATAGATAGATAGATAGATTAAAAAAAAATGAATTGATGTAACCAATATAAAAGGAAACAAGGCAACATTTAATTCACTGCTTGATAACACCAATAACCAAATAAGGATTTCCCACATATAATTCAGCTATGTACATAGTATAATGATCCCATGTTAAGTGGGGCAGAAGAGAAATGTCCTCCAATGAAGCAGTTCCTAGAATTCCTTATTTTGACAATTAAAAAAAAAAAATACATTTGTCTTGAAGCTATCAATTAAGGATTTGTCTTGTTAATTAGGACCTTTTCAATTAACTTAATCCATTTACCATAAAATATATAGAGCACTAATAAATAGCTTTAATAAAAATAACTTTAAAAAAAAACAATAACAAACCTTAATAAATGTAAAAAAGTATTAATTAGCAAAAACTTCAATGGTTAAAAAAAAGAAAGGAAAGAAAATAACTAATGAATTAAAATAATATAAGAGTCAATTTTGTTGTAGAATCAGAATCTGTAAATTGAAAATGACATGTTCGCTTTAAAGATTTATTACTACCTAGGAATGTGTATATCTGGCCATTGAGTCTTATGAATACATATGTGCAAAATGTGCTAAGATACTGTACAGTATTCTAAAGGATGAAAGCACAGCTGTATAACTAAACAACAAGCAGTTTCAGCCCGTCATATTTAATGATACACTGCATACTTACAGAGTTGCAGATTAGGGTTTAAAAAAAGAAACTTCTCGGCTCCTCTGCAAATATCTACAGATGTCTGGAAATTAAAGATGAATTAAAGATAATTGAGTAGACTGTTCATTCTAACCTCAAATGCTCACATCAAACTCTCCCAAAAAATTTACCATTGAAATTAGAGACATTAATTACCATATATAACATTCAAATGTTCTGAGAGATCAGTTTACTATGTAAAAAAGCTACAGAATTGTCAGTGGGTAGGCAGCAGCAGTTGCACATTTGGTTTGCATACTTATTGACTGTGCATGTACTCATTAGAATTTATATCTTTCAATATTGATGAGTGAAAGTTTAAAGAGTGGTCTAAAAGATGTGTAGGTTTGACTGGCGTTTGCACATTCCCGCGCACCGTATTTAAAATATGGATCTGCATCCTCTGGAGGTCTTTAAGGTGGTAGGTGGGATCGATTAGGATGGGAACATTGCTTAAACTACAGGGAGGTGGGAGGTATGTAAATACCACAGTGAGGGTGTGGTATTCGCCCTCCGTACTATTCCGGTTTTTGTGTCATGCACGCTTTAAGTGAGGACGGTATGTAAGTTTTAAGGTAGGGGCCAGGGAGTGTAAGAGTAAGGTTTGGGGCCCTTCCAATGGTAAGCTTGTTCCAGTTGGGATCCGGCTTTGAGTTCATGCTGCTGCTGCTGCTGCTGTTCTCGGAGTTCTTAGTGAAGCGGCATCGCAAGTCTGGTTCCGGTACCATGCCACAAACAGTGGTGCCCCCAGAACATCCTCTACTTCCTGACATCCCTCTCATATGTTTGGGTATAGGGGACAAGCTTTGTATGCTGGTCAATTCCCTTCATGGAAAATACTCACTTTTTAAACTGGGCGTCAGGTTAGGTGGAGTCATATGAGCACAATGGACCTGATTCACACTTAATAACATACCTAAATATAGCAGACTGGGTGCGTATCTTAGCAATTTTATGCCAATTGCTCATGCGCCATCCAGATACGCACAGAAACCCGTTATATACGGAGTTCAACTCCGCGCCTAATGAACTCCGTAGGAAGGGGCGTGCCACTAAACCATAAAGAGGAAGTTGAGAAAAGTTGGTGGGGGAAGGTATTTAAATAGGGCAGTATGGGTGGGGTTAGCAAACTCTGCACATGCAAAGAGTTAACGTAGCCCTATATAGGCAGAAGTCAGCAAAGATCCGGAAG
Organism: Limnodynastes dumerilii; assembly: GCA_011038615.1. Classification (NCBI taxonomy): domain Eukaryota; kingdom Metazoa; phylum Chordata; class Amphibia; order Anura; family Limnodynastidae; genus Limnodynastes; species Limnodynastes dumerilii. Next base: position 46,370 of record WWET01001099.1, on the reverse strand, counting down.
AATGAGGAGAGTGTCTTGGAAGTTGCCTTGCCATGTAGGGGCGTATTTTTGAGAATCCACATGTAATTATTTCCTTCTTATCTGTGAATCAGGCCCCATTATCAACAAAATCTAAATCTTTAAATGTTTTTACTTGAATTTTAATTATGAGACAATGTTGCACCTAATGCTAATTTTGGCCCGTATTCAGAGTACCGGACGTATAACATATACGTCCGGTGTTTAGCGATTTTTACTACTACGTATGCGTAGTAATTTTTTAACATAATCTACATATCTTTTTCTTACGTAGATTGCGTAAATGCAGTCTTTATTTTTTGGATGTCCCAGCTATCTGTCTAAAGCATGGCAGCGTGGACGGTCAGCATCCAGAAACACTCGTTTGCAGACCCTGGGACTGATCCAGACCTCCATGTGTTTTCCATATGCACGGATCTCCGAAGGGGAGGAATATACTGCGCTGTCACTCCCCTCTCTTGTGTGTACCGACCTTAACTTCTCCGCATGGATCTGCGTCTGTCCGCACACAGATCTGCGCGGAACTGTTTACCGCTGCCCACGACCCTCCATTGACAAGCCTATCCTGCCTCTCTTGCGGGGATTAGGCATACAAGAATTTAACTCGGTTCCGTATTTTAGGAGATCCATAGCATAACATCTGCTACACAAGTTGTAATATGTTAGGGGACTTACACAAGTGGCTTTCATAAATTCCCTAACTATATTAATTCAGGATCAGGCCCCATGTCCTTGTACAGTAGGCAGATAGCATAAGTGACATTGGGCTGGATCCAGACTTAAGAAAGTGTTTGAAATTAGTTACTCCTGGGCTAAACCATGTTGATTGCAGGGGAGTCATATTTCATCTGTTGCAAACAGTATTAGAGTTGAGAGGTGATATTTCCTATCCCAAGTCTAAACAACAGTGTGATAGTAATGCTGGTCAGTATCTGTGTACAGTAAGCAATTCAAAGATATATCCAGGGGCGGAACTACCATTGGCACAACAGCTGTAGCTGCACCGGGGCCCATGCTGATACAAGGGCCCACAGCCGTCATCACCGCACTGCCAAAGCTCCCCACTGGGTTACCTGGGATATCATCAGGGCCAAAGCATATTTTTTGCACCTGGGTCCACAATTCGCTAGTTCTGCCTCTGGATATATCCCTGCATGCAAGGAATACAATTAACTTGACTCCCCCTGCAATCAATATGGTTTAGTCCAGGAGTAACTAATTTCAAGCACTTACTTAAGTCTGGATCCACCAATCGGTCAAATTAATCAATATGAATTGTTTATAAAATGTTTTCTCTGTGTGCTATGCAAGTACAATTCACTGGGACTAGTGATCGTATGTTGCCGCTACTGCAATTGCATCTTTTTTCTTCATAATACTGAAATGTAACCGCATCGCTTGTTGTATTAACATCACTGTTTTATCATAGCCCTATAGAGACAGTGTGCGTCACTGCAGGGGAAAAGAGGACCTGGGACTGGGTGAGGAGTGTGATGGGGAGACCAAATAGGCGGAGGAAAAAGGAAAGTTGAATGAAGAGATGGGGCGGGGGGCTGGAGAAAGGACTGAGCGAAGAGGAGAGATGAGGAAGAAGGAAAGTTGGATGAGTACTTCCATGCAGAGCACAAATAGTAAGGGGGATAAAGGGCATCCCTGACGTGTGCCACTGGTGAAAGTAAATCTTTCTGAGAGACTCCCATTTAGAGTGATAGAATTCTATGGATGCCAAGTGGGCCCAGTCCAAGGTGTGAGAGCATAGCCGATAAAAAGTCTCAGTCCACTCTATCAGCTTTCTCTGCATCGATAGAGAGTAGTAGCAGAAGTAGCTTTTGTTCCCTAGATAGGTGGATGAGACTGATTTAGTTGTGTTTTCCCAGGCCTCTCTCCCCGAGACAAAGCCCACCTGATCTGAGTGGATTACAGCGGAGATTACCTGATTCATACGGTTACTGATCAATTTTGCAAATAGTTTTACATCAGTATTTAGTAAGGAGATGGGTCTATAGCTTGGGCATTGCATTGGGTCTTTACCAATTTTAGAAATTATGGTTACATGGGCCTCAAATTTTTAGTCTTCATTAAAGGGATTCAGTAACACCGGGAGCAGTTTGTCTTTAAGGTGTTGTGTAGCCGTCTGGACCTGGGCTCTTGCCATTTGGGAGCTGTTTGATTGCTAGATCTAACTTGTTTATGGTGAATGGGGCTTCAATCATATCAAGTGCTGTGGCGTCTAAAGTTTGGAAAGTGCTGGACATCAGATAGTCTTTTATTTTGGTCATTTTGGCCATTCTATCTTTGTGCTCAGTTTGAGGAGATAAGTTGTATAGTTTAGTGTAATATTCCTGAAATATTTGGGCTATTTCCTTATCTAGGACAAGAATCTTTGATGGATGTGATAAAGGTGGACACTCTCTGGGTTCTTATGGCTCTTGTCAGCATTTTACTGGACTTATTAGCCCATTGGTAATATCTCGCTCTACATTTAGTAATTGCACATTTTGCTTTTAGGTTTAGTAAGGTGTTTAACTCTGATCTCACTAAAGTTAGTTCGTTTAAAATTTCATCTCTTTTATCTCTTTTATGTGCCTCCTCTAATTCTCAGATGCGTGCCAGTAATTTTGTTTGGAGTCCCTCCCTCTGGGGGTGATTCAGAGATGCGACTGCGAAAAGATCGCAAATATACGCAACTAAGTTCAGATCTTAGCAGGTTACAAATAGTCACTCCCCTTGCAAACAGCGGCGGATCTTAAAGTTAGACCACCATTGAGCAACCCTAACTCTGCGCTGTCATTTGAGATCTTAAGGGAAGTAGTTGCGGTTATTTGAGATCCTAAGTGTCTGCCCGCGCCCACTTTCCCTCATCTCCCTGCCTACCCCCGCCCATTTCCATGCAAATCCTTCAGATCTTAAACTTCCGCAGCACTTAAGATCTTAAGTGCTTGCGAACGATTCACAGGTCCGCGCTTAGCGAATTTAAGATCCTAACCTCTACGTAGACGGCGTTGCACTATTACTACGCATGCGCATTGATGCAAATTTTCTAAGATCCTAAATATACGCACCAAAGTAGCGATAAAATCGCATCTCTGAATCAGGCCCTCTGCCCATTGAGATACGATCCTAATTTTATACAGTGGCTTCGTAGTACGCATTTTTGTGCCTCCAAAGTGTAACTCTGGAAGTGTCTTCGTTATCATTAGTGTCTAAATAGTGGTCGATTGCCTTCTCTAATTCTTTCTTGGTGTAGGGATCTTGGAGTAGCATTTTATTAAAACGCCATGTCCATTCCCTTTTGCATTCTCTATCTAAGGTGAAAGTGGCATACACTGGGGCATGGTCAGACCAGGTTATGTTTCCAATATCAGAGTGTTGTAAAAGATGTAAGGAGGAATGTTGTAAGAAAAGATAATCTATTCTAGACTGCCACAGGTCGGTCATCTGGTGTTCATGCAGTGTCTGTGTATTACTAGGAGCTCCTGAGGTGGTGTCTATGCGTGGGTCCAGAGCCCAATTGAGGTCTCCACCTAGTATGAGGGTACTCTCCATGAGGATGTCGATTCGGTCGAGGGTCTGTGCGAGAAATCGGGATTGGTTAATGTTAGGAGAGTATAAATTGACAAATGTGTATTGTAGACCAAATATTTTCCCCCTTACCAGAAGACCCCTACCATCTCCCAGGTCAAAAGATTTGCTTTCAGTCTCGCCTCGTGATTTGCCACCGGAGAAGTTATTATAGAATACAGAAGGGTAGTGAGGGTTGTGTATTTGGGGGAAAAAAAATTATATGATATTTTATGGACGCTTTCCAAAATAGGATTAAAACAATATTGTATTGTTCATACAATTTATATAAAAGCAGCCATCAGGGGTAGGATGTGCAAACCTCCCTACCAAGGAGTTTAAGTAAACTTAACCTCCCAAAAAAATTAAAAACCTATGGACAGCGCTATTAAAGATATCAATCTCTATATTAGCTAAACCTACAACCAAATCAAGTGTAAATGGTGGCAGTAATGAATGCTAATACTGGCATAAAAGGTAATTGAACTATTTATTATAAACATTGGTAGACAACAGCAATAGATCAACAATAAAATCATATAATAATGAATCAACAATGCATATATAGCAATATTGTAGCAATATAAAATGAGAGGTATGTACTGAGACCACTTTGATTAATACTACTGCTTATCACTGTTCATACAATGTATTCCCAAAGTGTACTTCGCATACACAGTAGATAGTAACTCCTCAATACTAACGAACAATGAGATCCTTCCACATTATGTGATTCTTTATGTCAGATGGTAAAAAGAATAGTCTCAATAATTAAGTAAAGGGTTCTTTTTTATATAATATCAATGCAAAGTATTACCGTGCTCCTGGTGTCCGCAGGGTTTCCGACACATGTAGGCATAGGTTGAATTTATGCTATCGGGACCCGCTTCCAAGGAAAGGTAAATATAATTAAGTTTGTTCTTCGTATTTATTTCTGGTGTCCGCGTGGTTGCCGGTGCCCGTGCACACGGGTTAGATGTAATCGGCAGCCGCTTCCAGAATAACGAGCCCTCTGCAAAGGGATACGACAGCTGGTACAATAGGAGGTAGAGGATAAAATGGTAAAGGAAGAGCCTGGGTGGCCAACCCTGGATTACCCGATACTCCTAAGTAACCTCGTAGAGACGAAGAAACAGTGGTGTAATGTCCATAGTGGTGGTCAGTGCACAATTTTTATGGTTTATGTTTTATTTGATGTTTTGTTTTATGGTATTTGTATAATAAACTATTGATTTTACCACTGCTCTGTAACTATTTCAACACTGGTGAATTATCACATAGTTTTATATTAGAACTAGAGCTGAGGTTTTTCCTTCTGTTTATTTTATTACTTAACATTGTGTGAATTTTTATATTGTTGTGTATTTCTATTGGCCACAACGTGGGTTATTAAAATTGTTATTTTGTAAAAGTAATCAGCATTCTTATACACATTCTAAGCTTTTCTGTTCATTTAATTACACTTGTATAATGGTACATAATATCCTGCAGTAGCGCTGGTCTTCACCAGTATATTTATATCTGTGACTGCCTTTTTTCATATATTATATAAGTATGCAACACACACACACATACAGTGTATATACTGTATATTGGGATGAAACATAAGTATTAAATGCAAATAAGAGTTTGTCTGACAGCCATTGTAATTTCAAAGCATAAAAACTATTCATTAAGATGTGCAGGGATAGTGCAAGCAAAGCGGACAATTAACAGAAATATGCACAGAATATAAAAATCACCAAGTCTAGCAAGTGAAGAGTCTAGTAGAGAAGCATCACTGTGGTGCTCCATTGTTTAAAGGCTCAGAGTAGGACAGTATATGCACAAGGAGATATGGTTTGTTGGTACAATAATTTTTTATATATATAGTAGGCATTATTGATTGTTATACCAATTCATCTATTGAAAATCCTTAATTTTGCCTCCTGCTCCTAGTGACCTTTTCCATATTTTCCTGCATAAGGGGATATCATATTATTGGATATGCTCTACTACCCTTTACATACATCATCTGTGTAGTTATTTTAGCCATAATTAACAGCTGTGCACAATTTTTATGGTTTATGTTTTATTTGTTGTTTTGTTTTATTGTATTTGTATAATAAACTATTGATTTTACCACTGCTCGGTAACTATTTCAACACTGGTGAATTATCACATAGTTTTATATTAGAACTAGCGCTGAGGTTTTTCCTTCCGTTTACTTTGCTTTTTAGGAGCAGTTGGTAAGACCCCTCCCACCTACAGCTGCTCTTGTTATTAATACCAGTACCAACCTAGGTGACTTAGATCAAGTGAAGAGTCTAGTAAAGAAGCATCACTGTGGTGCTCCATTGTTTAAAGGCTCAGAGTAGGACAGTATATGCACAAGGAGATATGGTTTGTTGGTACAATAATTTTTTATATATATAGTAGGCATTATTGATTGTTATACCAATTCATCTATTGAAAATCCTTAATTTTGCCTCCTGCTCCTAGTGACCTTTTCCATATTTTCCTGCATAAAGGGATATCATATTATTGGATATGCTCTACTACCCTTTACATACATCATCTGTGTTGCTATTTTAGCCATAATTAACAGCTGTCCACAATTTTTATGGTTTATGTTTTATTTGTTGTTTTGTTTTATTGTATTTGTATAATCAACTATTGATTTTACCACTGCTCGGTAACTATTTCAACACTGGTGAATTATCACATAGTTTTATATTAGAACTAGCGCTGAGGTTTTTCCTTCTGTTTACTTTTCTTTTTANAATAATAACTTCCTCCTGGACAGACTAAATAGTTTATATTATAAAGTGACTTCCTTTTGTTTTAGATGTTATTTGAATGGACTATTGAGATGTATTTTTATTAAACAATAATATTGTATTTTATTCTGACACAACATTTTAAAAAACAATGAGCAAAATAACTGCTGTAAAGTAAATTATTCAGTATAAAATGGTGGTTTAAACATTTGGGTCTTTTTATTTTAATTTAGGGGGGATAATGTTTAAAGGAAAAACATGCAAGATGTAGGCACACTTGACCCAGAACATTGCAGAATAGTGGTTAGATCCAGCTTCAAACGTACAGTATGTAACAAATGTTATATAAATATATAAAAAATGAATAACATCCTCCAATAGGAATGAAAGATAATGGACCTGATTCACACTTAAGAGTGAGCTAGGTGCGGGCAGATCAAATTAGGGATCAAATTATCCCTAGTGTATGTGTATGGTTTCGAGAGTGACTCCAGGGGGGTGAGTGTTATCTATATTATTACTGGAGAGTAGTGGGTTCCAGGGAAGTTGAGAAAGGGTTGTCTCACAGGAAGGGTGGTTTGCAGGGTGATTGGGTCACGTGGTTCTTATCTGAGATCACATTCTTGATTCTAGACAAAATAGTGTTTCAGGTTATTATACAGTAACAGTGACAGCAGGTTGCATATGGACACAGCTAAGCACACAGAGATTCCCAGTTATGTTCCCTTTCCCCAGTGATACAAATGCAAGTGTAGGATAGCGCACTCATGTATTATAATGTTATGTAGAATGGACATGGTGATTATACTTCGTGCAAGCACTGAACTGAAAATGTGATTGTACTAGTAATAAAGTCATGAATAATATTAGTAGTAAATTCAGTTAAATGACAAATAAGATATTAAAGCCACCATGAGCACAATGTATAAGCAGCCTTCCCTTGCCTTTAGCATTGCATTTATAAAGTAAAATACAACCACAATGGCTCCATATGGGCAGTGGAGTGTTACCCATCAGCAGCTTCCTGGATTTAGACGTCCTGCAGCTGGTGACGTTACATAAACCTGAAATTTCAATGTTAAAAGAAAACTACATAGTGATAAATAAAGGTGGATTGTTTAATAAAACATGAGATGCATATTACTAAACAAAATCCCCTAAAAGGATGTACTAAATTAATATGGGAAGAAATCAAGTTATTAATGTGTCAAAATGTGAATTGACCTAATCTTTACAGGACAGTCCTGAGGCTAGATTTACTAAACTGTAGAAAAGGAAATGTGGAGATGTTGCCCATAGCAACCAATGAGATTCTAGTTCTCACTTTCCTATTACATACTAGAGAATGTCTGCTAGAATCTGATTGGTTGCGATGGGCAACATATCCAATTTTCTTTTTCCGCAGTTTAGTAAATCTAGCCCCTGATTTACATTGGGCACAGTTTGGATGACATGTGTATGCTCGTATCATCGTTTCTGGGTAGATTTTTAATTCTTATTTGATGGCAGCACTGTGGTAATTGCCCATAGTTGCCAACTCTCCCTGAATATCAGGGAGACTCCCTGAAGATTGGATGATCTCCCTGACTCCCTGAAGTGTTTGGTAATCTCCCTGCTTCTAAATTCATCCATTGAGGTCTATGGAGATGACCAATTTCATGAAGGCCAAGATGTAATGAAAGAATCTTGTTAATCAGCTGCAGCGTCACTTTTAGCTTTTCTATAAAGATAGTAATGAAAGTATTCACTGACAATTTAATAATCAATAAATACTGACATTTTTATTGTAAAATAGTTTTCCTGGCAGTGCTAGATACACCTATGGGTGGAGCTATTCACAGGACACACCTCTTTGGTGCTACAGGACACACCCCTTTGGTGCAGCACCTTGATAGTGCTTTTACAATCTCCCTGATATTCATTTGCAAAAGTAGGCAACCATGTAATTGCCACCACCCTCTCCTTCCCCTGTCACTATTTCCTTTTCATTTTGGTATTGTGTCAGTTTGTTTCATCTTAGCCTCAATCTGTGGTGAATCCGCTCACTTCAATACCAGGGACACACACAGATGTAAATTGGGATTCATTTGCTGCAAAATTTTGTATTGATTAATAGACTTTAATGAAATTATAAAGCAAAATTTTTATAAATCTTCCAAATTTGAGCAATACAAAATAATAATAAATATACTGTCAACAGGAGAAACATTCTAAAAAAAAATAGAATCCCTTTGCTGTGTCTTGGAGTCGGAGGGGGCAATGTTCCTCTAGATTTTTCCACCGAGACTTTCTGGTGATGTCACCAACCACAACAACCAAACCCAAATGTCACAGAAATCTCAAGAATGTTACATGTCTAATCCCTGCAATACCAAGAATTCTAAGAACTATCTTTTCTGAAAATGATATATAAATGTAGTGATAATGATATTTCTGTCTTATCTGTATGATCTGATAGCATAAGTTAATTTTCAGTATTTTCACACTGTGAATGACCCCCCCAAAAAATAACACGCAACTCCGACTACATAGACTAGAATGCCGCGTACAACTGCAAGTGTCTCAAGTGAAGTGGAGTTATGGAGGGACAGAAGGAGTAAATGAATGTGGCCCATTTACAGAAAGGGTATATCCCTGCAAATAATCCCAATTCAGATTTGAACATAAGTACACACAATTTCAGCACAATCATTTGCACTGACTAGAGTCCAGGGGCCTGATTTACTAAGCTGCCTATACCAACCAATCAGATTCTAGCTCTCACTTTCCTATTACATACTAGAGAATGTCAGCTAAAATCTGATTGGTTGCTATGGGCAACATCTCCCACAGCTTAGTAAATCTGGCCCCAGGAAGATGATGATGGCGGAGACTCCACGGCTTTATAACACCCCTGAATGTACATTTAATCTTTGTGAATGCAGCATTAAAAGGTATGGAAATGTTGCCTGAGCTTTGTGTTGACAATCTAGCTAAATCGAATGGAGCACATTGCTTCTCCTTTTAAAGTTACTTTTTTATATTTGATTCATTAAATGAAATTTTAATTATTTAACTTATGACTATATCATTTTTTGACATTAGCATTGTCCACTAAAAGAGAATATTTACACAAAGCATAGCCAAACTCTAACAGTGAAACAACCTTGCACTTACGTCTAGATGATTGGGATAGAAAATGCAACTTAATTGTCCTTGACTGCTATGACAAAAAGATATAACGCATGTGTTTAAAGCCAGGCACAAGGTTTATGCAGTTTGTACTCTAACATATGGCTATATCTACAACAGGAAATTGTCATCATTATCAACAAAGAAGATGATACATTGGGCTGGATCCAGACCTAGTTAAGTGCTTGAACTTAGTTACTCCTGGGCTAAACCATGTTGATTTCAGGGGGAGTCAAGGTAATTGTATTCTTTGCATGCAGGGATATATCTTTGAATTGGTTACTGCACACAGATACTGACCAGCTTTACTATCACAGTTATTTAGACTTAGTATAGGAAATATCACCTCTCAACTCTAATACTGTTTGCAACAGATGAAATATGACTCCCCCTGCAATCAACATGGTTTAGCCCAGGAGTAACTAAGTTCAAGCACTTAACTAGGTCTGGATCCAGCCCAATGATTATAAAAAGTGCAAATATACACACGTCTGAAAAGGTAAAGTTAGATCTGCAGGAATAATGTCCTCACTTTACATATATAGGAGTAGATCCAGAACTCCACTTGCAATACGTTTACTCGCGTAGCGTATTTTCGCTTGCGTACCTTCTATACAATCCCCTTGGCACACCCCTTGAATGTATGTATTTTGTCCGAGATCCGCTTTCCAAACCCTACCTTAACTTTTGCCCACGTAACCGATGTCATCCGCTTACGTACGTATGAGCAACACGTATTTACGCAACTAAGCACGACCATACTGTACACTTTAAATACAAACCCTCGCCTACATGGCGTATTTCAGACGTATTTTTGACTAACGTAAAATTGGCACGTACACACGTAAGCATTTACGCGACACATACGTGAATGGCCCATACGTTCACATTTACGCTACGTTATAGGGCGTATTTTATACGGTGCGCATGCGCAGTACTTACCAAAACGTGATTTTACGTCTCCGCCATGCGTAAATTTGCTCACAAGCGTTGTTCTGGATCTGGCCCATAATGTCTAAATGATCCAGAGATTACTTTTTCATGTAAGGGCTGCAAGTATAAGATATGCTTAAGACAATATATGAAATGAATGAAATATTTTGAAATGCACATGTAGTGCACAAATGTATTAAAACAAAATAATACGAGACAACCCCTTGCTTCTGGGTTTAGTAACAGGGACACCCACCTTGTTCCTGAAAATACAGATTATAAGCATTATGTGCGATCTCTGACATTACATCTATCCTGATGGGAGTGTTCTGATGCTTGAATTGTCTACCTGTTTCATTCACTTTCTGCAAAGTTCTAGTGAACACGAGAGGTCGACATTTAACGCCAGGCGGTTATATTTAGTGTCAATAAATGGAGTTTGAAAATAAGATATTAGAGATCATGGATAAGAGTGTATGGACCTTGAAGTGCTTTATCGAGGAGATGTGAACAGGGCACACATTTTACATAGAAACATAGAAAGTGACGGCAGATAAGAGCCACATGGCCCATCCAGTTTACCCAGTTGTTTATTTAAAACTATACTGACCCTAGACCCTATTTACCCTTAATTTAGTTTAAAATTTAGGATATCCTTATATTTATGCCAAGCATGTTTAAACTGTTCTACTGTATTAGCCTCAACCCCCTCAGATGGGAGGTTATTCCTCTTATCTATCACCCTTTCAGTGAAGTCATGTTTCTGCACATTTCCTCTGAATCTACCACCCTCCATTTTATATTCATGCCCTCGTGTTCTATTACACCTCTTCCTTCGAAAAATGCCCCCTCCTCTAGCCGGTCACAACCCTTGATATATGTGAAAGCTGCTATCATATCCCCCTCTGCCTTCTCTGCTCCAAGCTATACATGTTTAGTTCCTTCAGCCTTTCTTGGTATGTTTTGTGACACAGGCCATGGACCATCTTAGTTGGAGTGGATGTTGATAATTGGTGTAGTGGAATAAGATAAATACTTTTCTTTGCACCTACAAAAACGGAGCACAAGTTTTGCAGTTAATGATGGTGACCACGTTTTTTCCCAAATGCCAAGAAGGTGTCCTTTTCCTTCAATAACCTTTGTTGTTCTGGGGCAGGCATATTTGTCAGCTATTTCAAAAAAAAAAAAAATCGTTATATACATATATGGGCAAAAAGTCCTTTTGTCATAAGTTACCATTGAAAGGAATTAAATACAGCATTATGTGTAAATGGCAATATAAAGAAATTTGAGGTTTGAATAATAGAGAGCAATTATGCCTTGTGCTCTTTTGTGATTATACGCTGTACAACTGGTGAAGCCACATACTGCTTTAGATGTTTTTGATAATACAACACACTTATACACATAGGAACATAGAGCTAGCTGTTCTTATGCAGTACACTAAGGTTCTCCTGTATTTTCTGCTTGCAAAATCTTCATTGTTCCGTCCTGGAAAGCTACATATTTTCTTTCTCAAAAATGAATCTCATTTGATTATTTTCACTGTGTGCTGAGTTACAGTGCTCCGATACTACTATGCTTTACATTAAAAACAAATCTAAAAATAATGAGTAGATTTTCCCTGCCTCCCATTCGCCTTTATAGTTATGAATTTCAAAGGCAGCCATCTGTAACAGGAATCAAATGACACAGGTATAAGAGTGACTGCGTTGGAATGTTAGTGTAATACTTATTTATCAGTGGGTAGAAAAAAATACATTGAGTGGAGCATGGACCTGCTGTACAGACAGCGCCACAAGTAATATTCCTCAGCCTCTTAAACCCCAGCATGGCATAATGACATTGGATGGGCTCTTATTTGTTTTAAACAGACATTTGGAACATCATTGTAGTGCTTAAGGAAATTGTCAGTCATTTTTGGTTTAAATGCCAAGAGCAAAATGACAGCTACATTGCCAACAACTATATTCCAGGTCAATCATGGCTGTGAATTTTGGAACTGTTCCACAATAAAGACTGGGGACTGTTACGCTGAAAGCTGAATATATATTTGCAATGGCATTACATGCTGATGTGTAAATTGGACCTTAATTGCCAATTCCCTAATATATTTAGCTTTTTTTGACATTTTTATGTGTTTAACAAGATATCAGTCCTGTGTATGTGTCAGTACTTTAGATGGGTACACACCTATGCAATCATACTTGAGATATGATGGTTCTTACAATTTCAATGATAATTGCAAGTCCTGATAAGGCTGCTAATTCATGTGTACATACTACAGTATACCAATTCACCAGCAGATCTGAGATCATCAGCTCTCCTAAACATCTGCTGAGACAATCGTGACTGTATACACACTATACAGAAGACTGTCAGAACAGTTGGACAGATGGTTGAACATGCATACACATTGGTGGCAGTCCCTGCCACTAATGTTGTCTTTTAGAAATCTGTGATCAGGATTTTTAGGATATTCATAAAAATAAATCATCCAATGTGACCTTTCTTATTACTACAAATCAGCAGTGTACACTCTTGTGATATTGGGCCCGATCCAGACCTACGCAAATGATACTCCCTTGTGCGTAACATATTTACGCCAGCGTACCTACAAAGCACTCCTTTAGGAACTCCCCTCGGTCGTCCGTATTTATGCCGTCTTACCCCGACCAAAATCTACCCTAACTTTTCTCAGCGTAACCGATGGTGTCCGTAGCATCCATGCGTATTTGCAACGCTTAGCACGCCCATACTGTATGATTTAAATACCTCTCCCTAGCCATGGAGCATAATTATAGGTTTCGTATGGCTGGCACGCCCCTTTGTGCGTTGTTACGAAGCTGGTACGTTCAAGGTCCATACACTCAGTGTTTCTTTGCATAACATATGCAGCGCGCATGCGCAGTAAATACTAATGGGCATTTTTATGCTTACAAAAAGCGTAAAAACACAGGCGGGCGTAGCACTGGATCTGCTCCATTGTTCCAAATGGTCTGGAATTGTATGATTGGCCTAATAATTGCTTTGCTGTCTTTACTGAAGTGCATAGATTTTTTTACAAATGTTACACTATAGCTACGAAGGCCAACTGGCTACAAGACACATTGGAAATGGTGTCTTGCATATTAGCAGGAGCTACCTCAGGCCCTCAATATGTAGCCAGGCATTTCTTTAGACATGGGACCCTGATGTGTTCTTTGAGATTACAATAACCAAACTGAAGTAAGGTTCTATTAATGCATCCTTGGGTAAACAGATAGAGAACATATGAATTACTAAAAGAAAACCTGATTGACCCAGTGAACATAACAAAGTTGGGAAGACAAGAACTTAACTTTGCACGTGACATCCCGACTTTGTTATGTTCACTGGGTCAATTTAGGTGTTAATGTACTCAGTGACTTTAGAGGTGTCTTATACCTAAAAAATTGGGCATTTGAGAGATTTTGAGAGGACCATAGTGCGATATGGAAAACTTTGTCTTGTTGTATTGGTTCTGACCCTTCAGTAAATCAGGTTGTGATATCTATGAGGCCTGACAAAGGTGACTACAATTAGGTTTGTTGAACCAAGACTTCCCTTAGAATCCTCAATAGATTTTTATAGTTAGACGTGTGAACGTGTGAACAAAAAGCATCAGCTCCGAGAATCCTGATCTAAGCTACTGTACTATATGTATTATGTAAGAACTGTGCATGATAATAAATAGATGTGGAAACATTTATTTCATTCCTCAGAGATGAGTCCATTATCTTAAACAACTGTTTTTATAGAGATGGTTCCCTTTAATCCCACCAGAGCTAACTAAGCCATCTTAAGGGAGATCCAGGGGTAGATACTATTACCTCACTGCAAGTATATAAATAGGCCCCCTTAATGGTATAATAACTGTATTGGTTATGAGCCTTTACCAAACAGATGAAATAGGTGCTTATGGTGTACATAAATAAAATATATGTTACGTAGTTGTTTATAGTAGTTCCTAATTTTGGGAAAGCAGGTAAATTATTTATTCCCTGCTCAGACCTCAACTTTATTACTGTTGCCAGATGTTGATATCTTTCTGTTTATACACTGTATGTCCCACATTTAAGAACTACTTGTTCAATTTATATTGTACCCTCCCAAAAATGTATAAGACCTGTAACAATATTTCTTGCTGTTGTAATCGCATACACTGGAATTTAGTTTTGATCACACTGTCTGTATAAAGACCATTTGTTAATAGATTTAATTAGACGCCTGAGATTTCATTTCTTAACTGTTATGTGTCATATGTCATAACACTTTATAGAGCTTAACTTCAATATAACCTGGAAAATGACAGTGTTGCAGGCTAGACAGAGGGGTTATCAGAGAGATAGGGGTCTGTAAACCCATCAATTCTTCTCTATGTTGTGGTAAACCAAGAAAACACAGAGCCTGCAAACTACAGCCCCCACATTATAGCAAGAATAAAAACAACTGGAAAAAGGCACATTTGTATTAAAGCTGCAAACCTGCATAGACTATTACATATATAGATTCCATAGACAAAAAATAACCTTGTGGTTTAACATCAATATCAGATTAAAGTTTCTTACACTGAAACAAAATCAGAGTCCTTTGAAACTTTAAAACTCAAACTCCAAAAAGCAATGAAATTATGACATAAAGGCTGGAGACGTGTTTCTTAAACAATATAGACAAAAACTGTAAAACTCTGAAAATAACGGTGTGAGGGGGTCTTTTGTGCATGTGGTGGTCTATAACCCCCAGTAATCGAACACACAAACCTGTCAATTAACAGCTCCACCATGTTGTAAGTGACAGTAATCTCACCCCATGATAGTGCTGAATCTGCAGCTAACCACAGGATTTGATGGTATATCATGTCTGTACTGCTTAGGGAACATGTCCATTAATTATCCAAACTTACAAAGAGGTAACAATATCATAATGTGTAAAATACTTTCTTTCCAAGACCATGCCCCCCTCTCACAGAAAGTCAAGGGTTGAATGCTGTTTATTAGAGTCAACCTGAATACCAATCCGAATCAATCATTGTACTTCCTACTGACTGTCAATCAATACAGAGTGCCCCTAATGACTACCACCCAATACAGAAAGCATCCTTGTGAATGCCACTCAATAGACAGAAAACCCTAGTGAATGCCACACAATACAGAGAGCATCCTAGGGACTGCCACCCAATACAAAAAGCATCCTAGGGACTGCCAAAAAATACAGAGAGCATCCTAGGGACTGCCACTCAATACAAAGAGAATCATATTAACCTCCAGTGCTTAAAGAAAGTATCTTACTGAACACCACCAATTATTGTTAAGACCCTACTAAAGGGGGATCATTAAGAGGCCTCAAAAGGCCTCCAGAAAAGTGTCAATCCGCCCTGTTACAAACTATAATAAGTAAGAAAATAGCTGGGAGTGACAGGTGATAGCTCTAAGGGCATCACTGCTTTATGGACTTGAAGTTAGATAGATTGCTACAATGATCGTGTATGCAGAAGGGTATAGAGATTAAGCCAACATGGTAAGTGATTAACATATAACATTTGAAAGCATATGTGTCAGTTTCATTATAATTTCCCATAGGTTTTGAATAATTGATCTTCTGGTGCTAAAAAGATGAACTATGCATTTCACATTTTCTTTACCTTCAAACCACTTAATTAGAATTTCTCATCATCAATATGCTGTCAGATGGGGGCATCAGTATGCAGTCTGGCTATCAGTGCTAATGAACATCATAAACCCAAACACGCACAAGTACCTGGCTACCCTACACTACACTTATCAATCACCGTCACAGACCCCTTTTTGCCCCTTCATAACTTAATTGAAGCCAATGGTAGGCAATAATATTGAATTAGTCATAGGGGCTGATTCAGAGTTTGGGAGTTAGGGCGAAACGGGTGCAAGAGAACATCTTGGATAAACTATACTTAACTTTTGCACATAGAACTCACATACTGCATAGCTTTATGTTTAATCTATAAATAAGAGTTGAGCTAAGAAACTTCGGCCTTGATTCAGAACTGCGCTTCCGTCTGTTTTTCAAACGGAAGCGTTGCCTAAATGAGCACTGCTCATGCTCATAATGGACCAAATTCACACATGTGAAGTGTGTGATCTGTAGGTGTGTTTACGAATGTATCCGCACCTAATTCCCTGCTCCCCTCGCTCACAACGCCCCTGTTTTTAAGTGCACTTACGAGTTCCATCGGGCACCCGTAACTACCCATGCGTATATTTCCTCTTAAGGAGGGAAAATATGCACGTAGATTCCCCAGATCTCCCTCCCAGCCTAATTTACATCCCTCCCCCCACCCACTTTACAGAACTAACCCCAATATGTCCCCTCTTACCTTAAAAACTACATTGCAGACCGCACATAGTTAATATGCGGATGGAACCCCCTATGCAAATTTTGTATATGACTACGTATGCGCAGTAGCTCTGTACGGAGTAATACGTACCTAAGAAGCATCAGCTTCTTAGGTGTGAATACGGTCCAATGGGAGCGAGCACAGAAAGGTGGGCGCAAGGCTACCATTCCGTCTTTGTCCACATCCACCTCTACTGCGCCAGTAGAATGGGGAGTTCCATGATGTTTAAATGAGAAAAGGGCTGTTATTCTCATTTAAAAATATGCAGTAGTGGTACACGGTGACTTCCGCCATACACTTAAACCATCCCAGGGTAATGGTGTAACTAAAAGGCGCAAATCACCGTAAGTGTAAAAATTGTAAAAAAAAAAGTAAAACAACAACTGAGAAATGAAAGTAACATTAAGTAATAATTAAACAAAAATAAATGTAACAACTATAGGACATGCTCAAGGATGCCAGGGTTAGGATAACCACAAGCACCAGCATGCCCAGCCATCCATAGCCTGCTGCGGCCTGTAATGTACCCATTAGTAATTTAATAAAATACAGGGCCAGGTAAAAATTTACAGTTAAAAATTTTGTTACATTAAATACTGTAAAAAAAACGTAATTCATACTTCTCTGCTATGATGGGATCTTCATCTGTAAAGGATCCTATCTTGTTAATCCATAGGAACTCTTGTGAAATAACAAAATTCCTGGTACGAACATCATGACAAATGTCCTGCTGCCAGGTCATCCCGTCGCTAATGACAGGTCTACTGCCATTGGGTTCTATTTATACCCTCTTTCAGCGTGGGAACATTCTCACGATGACAGAGGTTATAAATAGAACCCAGTGACAGCAGACCTGTCATTAGAGGTGAGATGTCCTTTGTCACAAGAGTTCCTAAGGATTAGTTGTTTTATGATATTTTTTATATCGGTGGGGGGTAAGTTTTTAATAATGTATATATTAAACAACTTGAACTCAAAATCAGTGCCACCGTAACACTATTAAACGATTTCCCGGCTTTGCTACGGGCTATTCAGAGTTGCTTTTTTGTGCTGAACCACGCAATTCAGTATAGGCCATATATCGGATCTGCAGCTACAAATCCGCCTTAACTCTTAATCAGGGCCTTCCAGTCTATAAGTAATAGTAATAAAACAATTTTAAACACACTGGGCTGGATCCGGACTTAAGTAAGTGTTTGAAATTAGTTACTCCTGGGCTAAACCATGTTGATTGCAAGGGGTGTCAAATTAATTGTATTCTTTGCATGCAGGGATATATCTTTGAATTGCTTACTGCACACAGATACTGACCAGCTTTACTATCACTGTTATTTAGACTTGGGATAGGAAACATCACCTCTCAACTCTAATACAGTTTGTCTGGATCCAGCCCACTAATAGTAATTAATGCACAATTGTGTTTTCCTGTAGAGTTGTTCTACAATCCAGTGATAAAATAGAATCTTCAGAACTTTGGAAATACATTGCTGTCCTAAGAAGCTTACAATACACATAAACATCATCTTAAATAGTTAATGCACTAGAGGTTTCCAGAAATATGAAGGATGTGACTTTGCTATCCAAACCCCAATGTTGGTCTCTGTACTCGATTCCTCTTTAATACTGTGCTATAGTGAATCTGACTTGTAGAGAGGATTTGCATATATAGTATTGAGATCAAGAGGATACGAGATTTAAATGCAAAATTCAAGCATCTTATGAATAATTCAGCGAGCAATCTCCCCTCCCCCCACTAGCGTTGTGAGGGAGATTGTAATCTTCCACAGAGGAACACTGTCATACACATAGGAGTCAAGTTAACTCCTCTACTCCCAGAAAATGCAATCATTGTTTTAGATTTCAAGAGGGTTAACTCTTTATGTAGGACAAGGAAAAAAAAGCAATACCATCAGAGTCAGGTCACAGCACAGCCGCAAGGTTAAAGCTATGTGTTTAGTGCTAAGTAACTGAGGCTTTCTTGTACTGGATACAGACAGTGGCATATGGTGGAGGGGAACAGCAGAAGGCACTTTATGATATAAAATCACAGTATAATATTTTTCTCAAAAAGAAATGAGATATTCAAAGCACAATCCCATCATATATATTCAATGTACAATTTAGTACAACCTAGGGAAGAGCTATAGCCAGAAATGTTTATCCTTGTGGTTAAATCATTCTTTTCTTCCACTTTCTGAAGCTCTCGTTAATTAGCTGCCTTATGTTTGTCCATATAGGGGCTGATATTGTGTCTGGGGCAACAGTGGTAATGGGGCAAACTCATGTTAAATTGTGGGAGAGAAGCAAACTTTAAATGTGCAGCCTGAATTAGAGTTGTGACATATCCTAACCGAGTTGCGAAATTCAGGCAGTTCCCGGGAGAGCCGGCAAATCTCCCGCAAGGGACTTGAGGCTTATGGTTTCCATAAAATCACGGCCTTAAGTCCTGCCCCCCGCCTGGCAACACTAGTTTACTAGTGTTGCTAGGGACAGGGAGGGACTTGATGACGTAAATTGCGTCATCAAGCCCCATCCCCATTCCTATGTAACCCCAATATGGGTGATTATCAAGGGGCGGGGCTTAATTACACAATTTGCATAAATGATCCTGTTAAGCCCCGCCACTGCATGCATCTATGGTTTCCCTCCGGCATCTCCCGCAGGGAAGCGTTTAAAAGTCGGCAACCCTGATCCTAACTCAACTCTAAATGACAGTTATAAATGAAATCTATTCAGCATTTGTGTGCAATGAGCAAAAGTGAGTATTTTCCACATACGCAGATATAAGTAAATACAATATCTCCCCTCCTATGGTTTTGCCAGGTGCAGAATTGCTTCTTTTTTTTGTTGTTGTTACACTTAACTCCCCAGCCCCATAAAGAGTGATACAACCTAGGGCTAGATTTACTAAACTGCAGAAAAGGAAAAATGGAAATGAGCTAGAATCTCATTGGTTGCTATGGGCAACATCTCCACCTTTCCTTCTCTGCAGTTAAGTAAATCTAACCTTAGAGTAGATCAACTAGATTTATGTATAACAAAGCGATTTGCTGTGTAAATGATAAAGTATTCTAAAAGTAAGACTGCATGTTAATGATAGGACACCATGCATGGAACATAGCATGTAATGGAAAATATTTATTTATATTCAGCATACATTGAATGGAAATAAGTAAATATCGTGGAAATAAGACACATTCTGCATCTATAGAAGTTCCATCATTACTTCCTTCCACCATTATATATTCATATTACCCTAATGTCCTCACATCTGGCTTCTCACTGCACATCTGCACTCTAGTATAGGCAGGTAAACTAGGCATACATCATTGTAAGCTGTGATTGGCTGCAGGATTGGCAATAGGTGTCCAGCACTTTCTAACAAGCATCACCTTCAGCGGCTGCGTTTTCTAGGAATTCACAATTGAGAACAAGCTGAGAATCATTGTAAGCTAGGAAAGCCCTGCGCCGCCCTGAGATTACTTGTTCCCCCTCACAAAGTTAATGCCTGTGCTGACACAGTGTGTACAATAACGAACGCTTTTGCCCTACTTTATCTCTTATTAAAACAGCTTTAAACATAGTTAATTTCTGTTTTATACAGATGGACCAATATGGATAATGCAAAGTATTATGATGTTTTGTTTCTAGAATAATATATGTATTTGTTGGGATGTTTTAAGAGAAAAGATAGTTTAAGTATAAATGCAACCTATGGGTCAACAAATTGTCTATTGGGGAAAGTGTAGAGCTAAAAAAAAAATGCAAGTGACCTATGGATCCTGTTCAATACACCCAAAAGCAAAGACATTACATTACATTATATGACCTTCTCTATCTATATTTGTGCTGTATCTCTGGACTGGAGACAGAACTCTGACAGTCATCAATATTCCATGAATTTCATTGTGTACTGCACATGAACACACATCTGAGCTAACCAATGGGAAAGTGTTCTTGTTGGTGACAACAGACGAGGTGAAATGATGTACTGCGCATGCAAAGTACAAAGAAACTCTGTACTGAACACAGCCGCCCGATGCAGCTTTCTGTATAGAGCTCATTCTCCACGCGGGAGGCGGACCCGCTCACCATGCGTGCAGGATACACATGCTGGGTGGGTATTGGCATTTAATCTGTACAGTAAGGATTTGGCTAAGCTCTTATGTACAATTCAGTATCCCGCAGCAAAGGGTTTCTGTGTTAAATACTTAAGGTAGGGTCCAGTGCACAAAACTACCATCCGCACCTAGGAGAGCAAGGGAAGTGCCCCGTTCTCCTGCGTGCAGGATGTTAGATAGCAAAATTCGTACATTAACCTTTGCAAAGGCAAATGTACAGATTTATCCCTTAACTCTTAAAAAAAATGACTGAGCAAAATGTGCGGCAATACATTGCTATTTAGGCAAAAAAAAAAATAGTATAGTGTAGAATGTAAAGAGATTGTGTTTTTTTAAAAATATTTTTCATTTTTAAATGTAATGCTTTCATATTTGTTAGGTGTAAGGCCGGGGGTAAGTAAGAATAGGGACTTCTTCCTACAGGAAAATCTCCTCCGTCTTACACTTATACCAGCTCTGCGCTAGTGCAAAATGTTAGGAGTAAGTGCAGGGAACCCAAGCTGCTACTGCACTCACCACAGCACAAAACCGCCCCCTTTATCACCTTAATGCAGTGGAACACTATGTTTCACTAGCGCAGAGCACACAGAAGCGAACACAGGCCAATCAGCTACTTTGCGCTCACTGTTTGTGCTCGCTTCCGTTGTGTACCCATGCAGTGCTAATAAATGCTGCGCTAACACTTAATAAATAGGATCGGCTCTGAGGTGAGCAGCAGAACTGGGATCAATTGTAATTCCTTGTAAACTTAAAACAGATATTTCTTTCTTTTTGAGTAACATATAGCAACAAAATATTCAGCAGAATTATATTCACACAAACATGTACACATAGACACATATACATTTACACATAGACACGCACACACTCATATACACACAGGACCAGATTCACACTTAAGTGACTACTTCTCCAGTCCCCTCCCCAGCCCTGTCCCCGTTTTTAGGTGCCTAATGCCACTTACGAGTGTCCTAGGCAACCTTAACTAAGAAGGAAAATACGCACGGAGAATGGCTCCCCCCTTACCCCGGCTAATCTACATACCTCCCCCCACCCACTTTTACTAATTTTTAGAATTCTCTGCAAACTCCTCACCACAACTTACAAGACTCTCTCCTCCTCCTTCCCCCTACCTCTCCTCCCTCCTCCCTTATCTCCATCCACACTCCCTCCCATCCCCACTGCTCTGCTGGTGACCGTCGCCTCAACTCCAACCTGATAACTACCTCTCACTCCCGCATCCAAGACTTTTTCTGGGCCGCCCTTCTCCATTGGAACAACCTACCACATCCTATCAGGCAATCCAACACTCTCCAATCCTTCAAACGCTTCCTCAAAACCCACTTCATCAGGCCAGCCTACCCTTCATCCACCTATGGTTACCTGCCCTCCCCATCCTTATCCCTGTGTCTCCTGTTTGTTTACCCCCTCTCACTTAGTATGTTAGCTCTTATGAGCAGGCCTCCTCCCTCCTGTCATCAGCCCTCTTCTTTGTCTTTGTTAATTCCCACTTTTTCTCTCTACTGTTTAGCTCCCTCCTTATTCACCTGCTCCTACACACATATCCAGCACCTTTATTTTCCTTACATATTGTTCCGCTATTTTTGTACTGTCTTTTTTTTTTTGCATTGTACATGTATTGTATTCCTTATTCTATGTTTTTATACCCTCTGTTAATTATTGTATTGTATATGTAACTATTAGCTTTCCTATTGTCTCTGTTTGGCACTGCGGATACTGCATGGCACCGTATAAATAAATGTTAATAATAATAACTTCCCCCCGGAGGCTGTAGTGGCATTAAAGTGACAGTCTTTAAAGAAAGCATGCAGTTAATCTACGTGCCTAAGGGCTACAAAGATTGCGTGGTCAGGCTAGGCATGCTCAGTTTATAAAATAACAAACATACGCACCTAAGAAGTTTCTGCTTCTGAGGTGTGAATCAGGGCCAAACAGCATAAACATCTATTAAAATCTCCCAGAGTTCAAGGTTGTTCTGCAAACTCCATTTGGATATTTGGCTCCTGTATGTGAGTAACAACTTTCACTCTTCACTACCTCCCTGGCAGAGACAAGGCAAAGCCTGGCAAACAAAACATTTATTCCTATTGTGACAGCACTTGCTGATACGTGAGAGAGAAAATAAATGTAAGGACTCAGATCAGAAAAGTTTCCTGACCGTTTTTTTAATTTAGATGATTGTAATTTACTGTTTCATTTACCTCCAAAGCAAACCCAACATATGACTGCAAGAGATAGAAAGCAAATGTCACTTACTGTAAATTCCTTCATTCATTTTGGGGGAAAGAGATAGAGACAAAGAGAAATACATAAACAGAATGGCAAAGACTTGCACTTTGTTCTGTCCAACCTTTTATACTTTGTAATTGTGTTGATGGAGAAGAAGGCAAAGCAAATCTCCCAGTGGGAAAAAATCCTTCCCGGCCCAGAATTGATTTAAATAAATTCCCTTGATTAATTACTCTCACAATGCCCTTCGGTAATTACAGATACAGATATCATATCTTGTAAGAAAGACATTTAATCCACCTTTAAATTCTACAAATTGGTCTCCGCTATCTCATGGGTTACAGAATCTTACAGCTTTGCCAACACTTTGATGTGGTTTGCTGGTACGATGGTCTTTTTTCCGAAAGACCATTGTACGGCAGCTGAATGTAGACGGACGACAGTCTCCATTGTAGAAAGCAGTGGTGATGCAAAGAGTCATTCGCTGAAAGGTAAGTGTTTTTAGCTAGCAAAACTCTTAACCCTTTCCTAACCCTCTATTTTTCACAGCCTAACCCTAACCTTCTACTTCACAGCTTAACACTAACAACCCATACCCTACAGTCTAATTTTAACCCTCCATTCCTTGCAGCCTAACCCTAACCCTCCATACCATACAGCCTAACTCTAACCTTCCCCTTAAGCTCTAACACAACCCTAATAACTGCCCCAGCCTGTAACTATTGGAATGGGGAAATAACTTCTCATTCCCAATAGCAATATTTTATTTCTAGATAGGTTCAAACAATGATACAGACGCCATTCAGTTGGTGGCTTTATCTTTTCAAAATAGGCCGGCAGAACCAGCAACTGCATCCTCAATAATTCAGTATACACCGGTCAGCCAAAATATTAAAACCACTTGTCTAATATTGTGCATGTCCCTCATGTGCCACTAAAATGGCTCTGACCCGTGGAGCCATTGACTCCACCAGACCACTGAAAGGGTCCTGTGGTATCTGGCACCAACATGTTAGCAGCAGATCCTTTAAGTCATGAATGTTGCAAGGTGGGGCCTCTTGTTTTTCCATCACAACCCACAGATACGTGATCGGATTGAGATCTGAAGAATTTGGAGGCCAAGTCAACACTCTTGAACTCTTTGGTCCAGATTTACTAAGCTGAGGGTTTTAAAACAGTGGAGATTTTGTCTATAGCAACCAATACGATTCTAGCTGACATTCAATAGAATGCAATAGTTAAATAAGATCTAGAATCTGATTGGTTGCTATGGGCAAAATCTCCACTGTTTCAAAACCCACAGCTTAGTGAAGCTGGACCTATGTCATGTTCCTCAAATCATTCCTCAACAGTTTTTGCAGTGTGGCAGTGCATTCTACTGCTAAAAGGTCACGGCCATCGGGGAACACCATTGCCATGAATGGGTGTATTTGGTCTGTAACAAAGCAAACTTACCATTCATGTTATGGGGACCCCTAACATATGTCAAACCTGCCTTTCTTAAGACAAGCCCTGGGTGTGTCTATGTGATGGGGTATAGTATGTTAATGCAATGTTTAGAGCATCGACAGTTAACTTGCCAGTATTAAAATGTCAACAGGGTTAGCTAATTGGCACTGTTCTGGAAGTGAAAGCATGGACAGACCGGAGAGAGTTGGATGGAGCAGGAGTGGGAACAAGGTAATGAAATATATATTTTTTATTGTACTTTTTTTTACATTTTTCACTTTTGTCAAATTAGTTATTGTTGCCATAGCGAACCGGTGACAGGCAATATAGTTTACATACTCTATTGAGGCTGGGAATGTGAAAAATGAAGGGTTCTGTTTATAAAATGGATAAATAATGACTTACAAAACAATTCGATTCTTACTTATTATTTGTAAACAATACGCATTGGTTCGCACCAGTTGGTGTCCTGACATACTGGCGTTACTTCAAACATTACCTCTTGTAATAGAAGCTGGTATAAAAATGGTTCCCATAAAATCCACCACATAAAAAAAACTATTTTCTCATGAGATCTTGTTGCATTGGATCTCTGCATATATTTTCTATTCATTTACATTTTTACATGTATTTGCAGCTATTTTCTTTTTTACACTTAATGACTTATTATTTTAACCCCAAAGCAGTATTAAACTTGACAAGGAGCAGTGTAAAGAACAGGATAGATGATATGAAATTCATACAGCCATTTTATGTTTTCTTTTAAATTACTTTTTATTAACAGTCATCTAAAAGCTCAGTAACCTTAAAGAGCAGCAAAACCACAAGAGATCACTAGAGTCTAAAAAGGCTCTTAATTTATTTATAGTCCAATGCTGTATGTACAATGATATTGGAAACATTTTGTAAGTAGTTTTTGCCTCAGAAAATAAAGGTTTTAGTATTTTCCGTTGAAAGAAAATTTTTGTTACATTGTTTTAAACATGTTTCAGATACCTTACTTTATAATTACCTACATTCTCATGTTTTTATGGGGAAAAAACATCTCTCTGACATAAGGCTTGAAAAACACTTCAGCAATACATTTTTCTGTCCCTGGTCTTATACACCATTAGGCTGTTTTTCTATCTACAAGTCAATTTTTTATAAGCAGTAAGATGAGAGTGAGCTGTACAGTATCTCCAGAAGGGTATAAATACATTAGAGACTGTGCAAAAAAGGACAACTAAAATGGTGCATGGTATGTGTAATAAAACATACAAAGAAATACTCAGTAGAGAAGGACAGGAGTGATATAATAGCAACCTCCACCTATATCAAAGGGTGTAATCAGGTACGGAAGGGTGACATCTTTCAAAGGAAGAGATGTAGTAGACCATTAGGACATGCATATAAACTGGAGGGTAGTAGGTTTAAAGGAATTGTGCCTGACACCTAATAGATATGCCTTACCCTTCAAGACTTAAAGAGGAGTCACACTTCCGATACCTACCGAGAGATGGGCAGGGTGGGTCCATCTTTCTGGATTGCTCCTCTGCGTTCCCATCCAGATTTCTGTACTTCCGGAAATTTCCATACAATTTTAGCAAAAGAAAACCGTAAAGTAATCTTTGGCCCTTATAAGCTTGTTAATGGGAGTAGAGTGTTGAGCCCTCCAAATCTTTTGCACTGTAATCCAAAATCAGAATTCAGGATCCAGTCTTACCTCCTGTTCCCTTCAGTTTAAGCTTACAGATTTTAGCAGACATTCCCTAGTATGTAAAAAGAAAGTGAGAGCTAGAATCTGATTGGTTGCTATAGGCAAGATCTTAACTTTTCCAAACCCACAGCTTAGTAAATCTGGCCCTTAGCTTTTTACATACAACCCCATAAGGGTGAACCTGAGAGAATCCCCACCAATCTCACCAAGGACATCAAGTAACAACAACAATGCTAAGAATACTATTATGGACCAGCGCTTATCAACCCAGCAATGACCAGCTCTGACAAATTATGCAGAGAGAAAGGAATCATAAAATATGCCCACCAATACTACAGCAGCACACTGGAGGGAAGTGCATATCACCCTCTAAAAAACATACAATGAACTCTCCACAAGGTAATATTGTAAGAATGTTACATGAGTTGCAGCTGGTGTGTGTGTTTCCACCTTCATTATAAGCGCAGCTGATTTCTATTGTATTCAAAAATGGTAAGAAGTAAAAGCTAAAAAGGGTCAACTTAAATGAACAAGGAGGATGGGCTCAATGAGGTGTAAATGGGCAGCATAAAGGATGGATAATAAAAGTAAAAATAGTAGAATGATACACCCATCAAAATATATAATGTATATATATGAACAGAATTTCATTGTATGTGTCTAGAGATAGGATCCATTCTCTTTGTCTGTCCTTATACGAGATAAAGGGCCATATTCAGAGATGAGTTTGTTCAAAAGTAGGCAATTATACGCACGCACGTAGCAAGCCAACACCCACCAACACCCCTGACTCTCCCCTCTCACGGACATGCGATCGTAGACTTACACCTCCATAGAGCACCTCTAACTTTACGTGTGTACATACATGTGTATATGTATTCCGCACGTGCGATTCTATGTAACCGCGCCCTCAAAGACTCATTTAAATGCTCCTCTTTAATGTAACTTTTAAAGTACATAACTCAACCCCGCCCCTCCATACGTATGTCCCCAAGTACCATTCACATGTCCGTGCCTAAAGAACAGACGTGCGTATATTCTACGTAACTTGCGTAAATAAAGTTACTACGCATGTGCAATTACAACGTACCTAAAAATACACACGCAACTCCACATGAAAACGGATCTGTGAACACGGCCCAAAATTATCACTGATTATCCTGCGACTATTACAATATTAATTCACAATGTCATGTTTCCAGTGCAACTAAAAATTGTCATTACTAACCGCAATCAGCAAAGCCATGGAGATGCACTTTATGAGATAAGACCATCTTCAGACTGCTTTCCAAGGAGAGCCCTTGATCAGACACTTAAAGGTATTGTTGTCTTATATCACTCTACTGGATAGAAGAGATTCAACTGTTAATTTAGATAAACAGTCAAAATAAAGCCTCCAGTGATTGCAAATACCTGCCATGGTTCTATATCCCTGATCTGAGGTAGTTGTAGACTGGACTGTCCTAATTCCAGAAGAGCGCACCCCTGATGTGTGTTTTAAGGCAAGCTGGTCAAGAATAATGTTGTGCTAACTTTTTTTTTTACAATACAACTGGAGGGTTCATTTATAGGCCACGGACTTTGGTGTGTCTATGAAGGCACAGTCTTGTAGGAAGATAGTAGGTTGCTCAGTCTGGGAGCATTCAGGGCTGGTCCATGCTTTAGGTTATATGCTGGTTGGACCCTTTATTGCTACCGTGATCCAGTCAGGTGAGAGATATGACCAATGCATGGATCTTAATCCAATCCCTTTCATTAGTCATTGCTAAAGCTGCAGGGAAGGGACAATTAGGGACAGGCTGTGAAAGATGGTGGGCAGGGCCGGCGCGACCCGCTCCGCGAGGGGATGCAGTGCATCCCGGCGCCATACTGGATAGGCGCCAGACATCCCCCCGCACCACGCTTACAGATTAGCAGCGTTCATGGGGCCATCTAAGCGGGGACCCACACCCGTTTACAGAACAGGACACTGGATGAAGTATTTATTATACAGGCAAACCAATATTAATAGTATTTTACTATTATCACTAACATGAAAATTACAATTTCTTTATGATATGGCAAACTTTTGTATTTCTAAATGTATGTATAGTTATGCTTTATCATGTTAGATAAATTAGTTCTAAAATATACTGCTTCATTTATACGCCTTATGCAAAAAAATATCCACATAGTGGAAAAATTATTTTAATTAATTTAAAATTATTTATTATATGTAAAAATTATTAATATAATACTCTAGTTATCATGTAAACATGCATTCATGGTATTAAAAAAACAACATCCATTAAACACGCCAACAGAGATGTCTGAGCAAAGTGCTGTAACTCATACAAATGTTGTTAGGACAATGTTTGTTATGATTTTTATCTGGGAAGACACTGGTAGGTCACAAAAAACAAACAAGTAAAAAAGGTTCCTCAAAAGAATAAGTGGATATGTTTGCCAATTCTGGCTATGGTTTACTAAAATTGGCTAAAAAAGGTTTTCTAGTATCTAAATATAGATTATTTTTAACAACTCACAACTAACCTATCTATCTCTTAAGCTGGCAGCACACTATAGAATATAAGATCCTCCAACATGACCCGTTCCATTAGGTACAAAAAACTTCCAACAATCAGTTACTATGGTAACCACCTTTGTTGAAGAGAAATGTGTTTTTTAACCATCAGTTCATTTATTAAAACTGGATGAGTGACAGTTGGAGGCTCAGGAGCGAAGTATATTGTAGCTAATGGAATGGGTCATGTTGGGGGGGTCTCTAATATCCGTGGCATAATGCTACAATGTACTAAACTATAGACATCGTAAAGCGTGTGGCCAGCATTAAACCGACTGATTTTCCCTTCCTCCCTTTACTCATTCTAATAAGGGGCCGTATTCACAGAACCGTTTTTGCGCGGAGTTCCGTGCGTAGTCCAGTAAATGCACACGCAGAGATAAGGGTGCCCTATGGTGGCAGAAGTCTTCGATAACCCATCCGTGTGAGGGGAGTGTCATGGGTGTTGGCTTGCAACGTACGTGTATATAATTGCGTACCTAAAACTAACGGATCTGTGAATACGACCCAAGATCGGCAACGAAATATCGGATTGATGTCACCTTACGTTCAGAGCGCGGTATGGGACATTTCTACGTAGATA
This sequence comes from Limnodynastes dumerilii, assembly GCA_011038615.1. Taxonomy (NCBI): domain Eukaryota; kingdom Metazoa; phylum Chordata; class Amphibia; order Anura; family Limnodynastidae; genus Limnodynastes; species Limnodynastes dumerilii. The sequence goes on along the minus strand of WWET01001099.1, from coordinate 16,869 downwards.
TGCGGTATGTGTACGCAAGTCACTTGCAATGTGCAGACAGCTGGCAGCGGCTGGCAGCTTAGACAGAGCTCGACTCTTAGTCTATGAGTGCTGAGAGCTGTATATAAACACATAGGTCCGGATCCTGACCTCCGTGCGTTTACCACAAGCATGGAGGTATGGCAGTCCGCATGGAAGAGGGGAATGAACTCCCCCTGTCACTACCTTCTTTCGTGCGGATTTAAGCTGGGTTATGCTGCCATAAGGTAGCCTTAAGTCATTGTGCAGATCAGCGGTCCATACGACAAGGATATTGAAAACTCAACACCTACTGTAAATTTTAAATGCTTTCCCCCTGTCTGACTTTATGGAGCTCATATGGGTGGAGGGGATGTGCCACCCCATTGGATGGCTCTCCAAGCATATGGAATTAAGTTTCGTATGCCTGGAGATCAGTTGCGGAACATAGCATGCGCGTTGCCAGATATTCAGCAGTTTGCGGTATTCAGCTGTCATAAAGTGGTCTGGATCTGGTCCATAGCCATCAGCTGAGAGCTTGGCCCTGTCATGGCTACAGTCAGCAAAGGACAGCACTAAGGTGTCATCTATTGGCAGCCCAATGCAAAGCACTTTACCCTCCTATTCTATGTGACCCTCTAACCAGGAGCTGTGTATACCTCATCCTGACAACACACTGACAGCCTTAGCATGCACACAGCAATATCAGTTATGCCAGATACTACCCATATATGCTGCAAGTATCATTTTTAGGGTTAAATATTGTTGCAATATCTCAAAAACACAATTCTCTTACATAATGTACGTATTTATTATCTACATAAATCATATGGGTGATATTCTTTTCTTCATTTGTATGAGAGAAATGTATATTAAAAAAGAGATATCTGTAGTTATTATTGCAGAAATATTATGGCAACTTATATTCATTCCATTCCATGGAGCCATAGCTTAAGCAAAACAATATGCAAATCAGTCCCGTTCTCTGCACTACAAATGTAGCTATATTTTACTAGCTATTTATAGGAAAAGAAATAGGACTTTTAAAGGAGACGTAATAGTAATAAAGAAATACAGAGCTACATTTAGGAACTTTCCTAAACCATCATTAAAAAATGATCAAGTAAATATTTAGGAGGGATTTTCTTATTTTATTTTATTATAGCACTTTTTGGACCAGCAGATCTTTTCAGAAACATAGGCCCGGATTCACAACCCTGTACGTGTGACACATCCGGCCTTAACACAATCTACATCACGAAACAATACGTACATTACGTAAAATAGTTACTACGCATGCGTAGTAGCTACTATCGGGAAATTAAGGACGGATGTGTCACACGAACAGGGTTGTGAATTCGGACCATAGTTGTTTAAAGATATTCTTTATTTCATGATCATTGTATTAAAAAAAACCAACAAGTTTCTCTGAGCTTCTTTCATATAGTTATTAAAATATGAATTTTTACCCAGACATGATTGATTTTTCTTTCCCCCTCTCCTGTTCAGGGTTATAAATATAGAAATACAGTGTGTACGCATTGTTGGTGGGGGGAGGTATGATAATTGTACAATAAGGGCTTGGTTAAAGCCCTGACGTACAGCACACCATTAGAAAATGGGTCTGGTGCATAATAATTAAGGTAGGGTGTAAGGTAATTAGGATCACACTTGTGGAATACCACTGCCGCTGCGGAGATGATACATGGGGCCAGATTTACTAAACTGTGGGAATGGAAAAGTAGAGTTGTTGCTCAAAGCAACCAATAGAGATTCTAGCTGACATTTTCTAGTATGTAATAGAAAAGTGAGAGCTAGAATCTGATTGGTTGCTATGGGCAACATCCCCACTTTTTCTTTCACGTAGCTTAGTAAATCTGGGCCTAGTGTTTGATGATACATCCTGTTACGTAATTCAGGATCCTGTCCCATGTGCTTAGGACTCAGATCACAAGGATCATAACCAATTTTTAGTCTGGCACTTGAGGGAAGAGATTGGATCACAGATCTGGAATAAGGTGTGTTAATAATAGTAGACCACAATATGATGCTACTATGCATTTTATACAAGGCCTAATCCATACTCTTTATCATATAATATTAAGTAATAGTTCAGGCCCTCTTCTCCTTTAGCAGACATCAATGAGACTGAGTTATACGCTGTGAACATGAGGTAATAAGAGTGTATATTGTTCTTTTACTAAGTCTGATAATGAAAACTCACAGAGGGAAACGTGTTCTGCCCAAACCAATATGTGAGAATTGTTTTCAACTTCCTGGATGAAACAATAGTAACAGCTTTTCCTATATTACTGTATATGTAGTTATATACTACTCTTTATTTATCCATTAGACAAATCTATTTATTGTATATATTTGTACATTTCAAATAGTGGAGGCTTTATAAAACAGCTTTTAACAAACCCAATTCCATATTTTAGCATGAGCAAAAATGTCTGTATGGTTTATGGTTTTCTTGTGTACTATGTGGACTATGTCATAGTTGCCAACTCTCCCTGAATTTCAGGGAGACTCCCTGAAGATCGGGTAATCTCCCTGACTCCCTGAAGTGTTGGTAATCTCCCTGAATTCTAATTTCATCCATTGAGGTCTATGGAGATGACCAATTTCATAGAGGCCAAGATGTAATGAAAGACTCTGCTGCAGTGTCACTTTTATCTCTGTCACTTTTATCTTTTCTATAAAGATAGTACTGAAAGTATTCACTGACAATTTAATAATCAATAAATACTGATACTGACATTTTTATTGTAAAATAGTTTTCCTGGCAGTGCTAGATACACCTATGGGTGGAGCTATTCACAGGACACACCTCTTTAGTGCTACAGGACACACCCCTTTGGTGCAGCACCTTGATAGTGCTCTCATAATCTCCCTGATATTCATTTGCAAAAGTAGGCAACCATGGACTATGTTCAGATTTAAGAGTGCTTTAAGGATGCTCTGAATAGCAAAAGTCTGCACTTATGTGGCAAGTGCCCTCCCCTGACACCCTCCTCTGATGGACAGAATTCAGCTGACTTCCGCATCCATAGCCCTACTTTAACTTCTCTGTGCGTATCATTGTGCAGACTTAGTGAACGTACGTATGGAAGCGCCTAACAGCCCATATTGTACAATTTATATGCCCTCCGTGCATGATTTGGAAAGGGGGGTTTCCAATGTGTGTAACACATGTGGAGGGTGTTAGGGGTCTGGACATGGCACAGTACATAAAGTGCATGTGACGATATATTAGTGGCCTAGTTATGGGTCAATCCTATAATATAGGTGGTTTATATTAGGTTTTGGGAATGGCACACTATATAGTGTGTGCATATGTCTATATGTATGTGAGCAATCACACTGCTGAGATATAAATATAGATAGATGGATAGATACCAACAACAGTGTGTACTCTAAGAGATGGAAATTGCGGAACGTTTTGACAGTGAGGAATAACCCAAGGCAATGACAACTGTTTGATAATTAAAGTTTACTTTTACTTCACAACTGTTTTAAATAATCTGGATTGTCAGAAAACTACTGCACTGTTATACAACAAAAGCAATTGTCTCAATGTACTGACATTTTTCCCAA
>WWET01001099.1:0-12835 GCA_011038615.1 Limnodynastes dumerilii | reverse complement strand
TGATGGTCTGCTGTCTCAGCTGTCTTCAACTACTTTGACTCTCCTCTCTCTCCTTCTCTTTACAGTGTTCAGCACTGTCTCTCCCACCAACTGTCACACTCTATCACTTGCTGTCACGTCTGTTCTCCTGTTGTTACCTTTAGTTTCTCTCTTTCAGTCTCTCTCTCTCTTTTGATCACCTGCTGTACACCTTCTGTTGTCACCGACCTCCTCCGTTTCTCTCCTGCTCCCACTCTCAGCCTCTCCGCTCACCAACTCTGTTCTCTCGCTGTCGCTCAGGCACTCCCTGACACTGACTTCAATCGTCCGCAAACACCCTTCTCCTCAGCCGCCGCAGCCTTCTCACCGCGTCGCCACCACAGCCGTCCTCAACTTCTCTCTAACACTCTCCGGATCTCCACTTCAGGTCTCAGGTCAAAGGTTTCTTTATCTCCGTCTCTGTCCTTCTCTCACACTTTATTCTCTCAGCTGTCCCAAATCTCCGATCTCACTCTGATCCTATCAACTTCACTTTCTGCTCCCTTAAGCTCTCCTTCTCCCATCCGTCTCAGCTCTCAAGTGCCTATAGGCAACCACCCCCTCCAACAGTCATTATCAACTGCTCATTCACCCTTTCAACTCCCTCATGCCACTTCATGCGCCCACATCAGTCGACATGTTACTACAATCCTCACGCACCCTGCACTCCTGTTCCCCAGCATTGCAGGGGTGTTACATACAGAGTAAATATTACTGCAGGGGTGTCACATGTATATCAGTGGTCGAAGTGAAAATTTTGAAGTGGCGGTATGAAAATATAGAAATAATAGAAGTGAATGGAGAATTATAGCTTTTCAATTAAATCAGTGGAAAAAGTGACGGTATGGCATACCCCCATATACCCCCTCACTTCGAGTCCTGATGTATATAGTATATGGGCTTCCCAGAACTCTACGATATCTCATTATATTATAGTATATGCCAATCCTAAACCCATAATATATACCATTATATTGTAGTATATGCCAATCCTAAACCCATAATATATACCATTATATTGTAGTATATGGCAATCCCAGACCCATAATATATCCCATTAAAAATTTTTGTGTGGCACAGTGTTTCCTCCTCTGTGGTGGGTATCCTCCTGGAAAGGGTCTACTATGTTGGTCCGTCTGTCTACCTGCAAAGCCACGCCCCTTATTACCAGCACCCGCTAAGCCATGTCCCTTTTTCAGTTTTTACCTTTTTTGGGTTTTTTTTCACTTTTTTTTTATTCACTGTGAGGAGGATGGGGGGGGGGGGTGTTTTCTAGGCTACCAGAAACCCCCCTGGATGCACCACTAGTGTTGGCATGTGTAACTTATTGAGTGCATGACAGAATTGAATATGCATTTCTCAAGTCAATTTTTTCTATTTTACCTTGCGTGCAGCTTTACTGTATGCTGCCGTTTTTCAAAAGCAAGTGAATTAACCTGGATTAAATGGGATAAATGATGTTTAAAGTGTTTTTTTTTCTATGACAATTGCTTCAGCCCAGGTTAATTCATAAATGGCATATAGAGCAAGGGAGCAATATGTTCTTGAATAAAATAGGTCATGTTAGCAGGTATGAATATGGTGATTGGTTAAACGGGGTCACCTCAAAAATAGTCATAAATTTATTGCCACTGGCTATTGAATACAGCAGTAACCACTGAACTTCGAAAAGTCAAAATACACCAAAGCCTACAATATAATTAATAGCAGCAAATGTGTTTAAGCATCTGGAACTAGGTCTAAAATATTTTACTTATTCTTGTGCTTATCCCAAATAAACATTTTCCATGATTGCTAGGTCTACAAACTAAAATAAAATTAGTAAGCTCCTCACCCCAATTAAGGTTTTTAACAAAAGGCTGTTTGTGTGGCTGTGAAGGCTCAGTTGTTTAATTTTGGTGATTATCAATAAAATCAACAATACTTATCTGTCCCTCATGATCATCTGTGTGCTTCTCCTGGTTGCAGCTTGAGGGCCAGATTTACTAATCTGCAGGTTTAAAAAAGTGGAGATGTCGCCCATAGCAACAAATCAGATTCTAGCTGACATTCTCTAGCATGTTATAGGAAAGTAATAGCTAGAATCTGATTGGTTGCAACATCTCCACTTTCCCAAACCCACATCTTAGTAAATCTGGCCCTTAGTCTTCTTTTCTTTTGCACAGGAGGGAACAGAAGAGAAAAAGACAAATGTTGAAGCCATTGCTAGAGAAGACCCTTGCTGATGGAGAAAAGCCTGGGACTTTTTACGCATAGAAAGTGCTGACATATACTGTACATTGTAATAAAGAACTATTTATTTTTAATATATTTAGGCCACTATTCAAGAACTTATCTGCTAATTTCCCTTTTTTACTGTTGTAATTTTGTCAAAACAAGTTTTAACTTTAGCAGTCATGTCTCTGTCCTAATAAAATGTATTATCATTGCCAGGGGGCCACGGAAACCCTCAACTGCGAACACTGGCAATTTTTACAAATTACAAATTTTATATAATACTTCTTTTTGAAATTGGACACTAGTTACCTATCATTATCACGATATGTGTGTGTGTGTGCGTGTGCGTGTGTGTGTGTATGTAGTGAACTTAATGCAACCCAACATATGTCCGGATTCACAGTTGTGTAGTTTTATGTAGTTCTGTAGGCAATATACGTACAGAAATGGTATGTAGATAGCGTAAATAAGCAAGTACACATGTGTAGTAGCTCAATTCTTAAAACAACATACGTAAGACGGAAACTATTTAACTGTGAATCCAGACCATAGTTACTTGCTAAAGAAAGACTGGACATTGGCAGCCGTACGGAAGTCTGGTTTGATACATATGAAGAGGGCACTCCTATAGTGTACACTTTAATAAGAGGGAAATTCCACCTGACATAGTAACCCCGCCACTTTGTTGGATGGTGTAGTATGTGTCATTTACCTTAAGACTGAATCATGAGTAATGGATGGAAGGCAGGGGGGTGATCCCCCCCCATCAACTTTGAAGGAGGCACCATCCAAGACAAAGCAGATGGCACCCTGCCAGAATTTCAGTCATAGAGACTCATCAGTAATCTGCTGTATAGCTATACTTAAAGTACACTGTAAGAATTGCTGTCCCGCAGATCCATATGAGTATGTACAGACAAGCAGTGAGCAGGATGAGCTGTGTACCTTCCTTCTTACCCCCTCCGCTCCCCACACATCATCTGTAGCTGTGTAAAAGGCAGCAAGGAGGAGCCAAGAAGACAGACTTGAATTGGTAATGCCCACTTTATTGAACTGCTAACTCTTTATTGTAAGAGTGGTAAAAAATGTAGTTTCTTGAGATATTTTGTTGTGATGACATATATAATAATTTTTTGCAACAAATTGAATTTGTAGCTATAAACCTATAGGGGTATATCCAGAACTACGTTTGCCATATGTTTATTCGCGTAGCGTATTTTCATGTGCGTATATTCTATACACTCCCCTTGGCACAACCCTTGAACGTACGTATTTTGTGAAGATACGCTTTCCAAACCCTACCTTAACTTTTGCCAACATAACCGCAGTGATCCGCACACGTACATATGGGCAACACGTATTTACGCAGCTAAGCACGCCCATACTGTACACTTTAAATACAAACCCCCGCCTACTTAACTTATTTTGGACTCATGTAAAATTGGCACGCCCACACGTAAGTATTTACGTGACACATACGTGAATGGCCCATACGTTCACAATTACCCTACGTTACTGAGCGTATTTTCTATGGTGCGCATGCGCAGTACTTACCAAAAGGCGATTTTACGTCTCCGCCACGCGTAAATTCGCTCACAATCGTTGTTCTGGATCTGGGCCATAATTAGTACAGACAGGTTTTGTGACATTTGGCACATTAAGATGTTTAATTGCTATTTTAAATCATCTTTGTGGAACATCTTGGGAACAGTAATCCAGGGCAAGTGGGATAAACTAGATCCGATAAGAATGGAGAAGCAGACTTCAATGAAGCACAAAAACTCAAGAGGATCAGAAGCAAGTGAGAACATGATTGGATAATACAACATCAGTAGGCAGAAAGTCTCCTGTTGCTCTGACACAGGAAGGTGTGAGAATGGGTTTTATACAAGGAGAGGTGGTCACATGATCAAGTAGACCAGGAAGTGATAATAGCAGTTATGTGACATCAGAATAAGGAAAAGGAGGAATAAGGTCATGTGACTCTGAACTGCAAAGGTAAACAAATTAGTGAGGATTGTTATACAGTAATCTTTTTTGCAGACTCTACTTTTAAAATGCTAAACACTTTCTTCTAGGATCTAGCTCTATCTATGGAGCTTTTTGTCAAACATACACTTTGTTACATTTATATCAGTGGTCGAAGTGGGAATTTTGAAGTGTGGTATTTTAAGGTCTTGACCTATGCCACTATCACAGTTAATACCCCACCATTATATGCCACTATACCAGCAATAACCCATGCCTATTATAGCAGAACCCTGTACCAAGGTGAACATTATAACAAAATATATTACACACCCACAGTCACATCATTCTTCCCACATTACATATAACTAGACATCGGATTATATGCACTATCAAAATGCCAAAATATGCATGCAAATATGCACTAAAAAAGGGTGAAATATGCACAAAATATGCACAATCAAAATACTATTTATTATTAGAATTAACGTTTATTTTCACAATATATGGGAAGCAGTACTCACATGTTGATTGATCTGGTATTTTTTTGATGAAGGTATTCGCTTGTCACAAACCTTGCAGAAAATCCCAGTGCCATCAGTGGTAAATTGGCCTGGGTAATTTTTCATCCAAGATTCCATTAAAGTCTGGGTATTTTTTTTCACTGGCGGCATTATTTCAACAAAAATAAGATTTTCGTAGGTTAACAAACACAGCAAGCAATTGAATGACAAACAATCGAATTGCGTGAAGCAACGAGTGCCGTACTCCCGCCGCATCCCGCCAACGCTTTCGCCTAGTGCGAGCCAGCAGATCGGGTTCAGTGCGCTTGCCGAGTACGTGTGAGGCGCACGTCACTGGCTGCGGCCCACCACCGTTCCCGCATAATACAACACGCCTAACACATTTAACTACTGAAATAAGCACTGTCAATGAAAAAGTACTAAAATATGCCATAACGCTATAAAAATAGCGTTTTATGCATTTGCATATGGAAACATGCAAATGCATATAATCCTATGTCTACATATAACCTATACCCAATAGTCACATCACATCCCATCACATAATATATCATACCTGCAAGTCACACCTCACCTCTATCCTCACATTACAAAATATATCCAACAATTACAACAAGAAATCCAACAAATCACTCTCTCCACATCATTTTTTAACGTAATCTACATATCTTTTTGTTACGTTACGCAACCTACGTAAGAAAAAGATACGTAGAAAAATTACTACACATGAGCAGTAGTAAAAATAGCTAAACACCGGATGTATATGTTATACATCCGGTACTCTGAATACGGGCCCCAGTGAGATCATTATCCCAGCATTACCTAATATACCCCTGTCACAACACTGCCCCCAAATTACATATTATACAGTACCTGTCTCCCCACATTACTTATGGTTGCCTACTTTTGCAAATGAATATCAGGAAGATTGTGAGACCACTATCAAGGCACTGCACAAAAGGGGTGTGTCCTGTACCGCCAAAGAGGTGTGTCCTGTGAATAGCTCCACCTATAGGTGTATGTAGCACTGCCAAGAAAACTATTTTACAATAAAAATGGCAGTATCAGTATTTATTGATTATTAAATTGTCATTTTTCAGTACTATCTTTATAGAAAAGATAAAAGTAACACTGCAGCAGTCTTTTATTACATCTTGGCCTCCATGAAATTGGTCATCTCCATAGACCTCAATGGATGAAATTAGAATCAGGGAGATTACCAAACACTTCAGGGAGTCAGGGAGATTACCCAATCTTCAGGGAGAGTTGGCAACTATGACATTACTTATAATACAGTATACATACCATACAATACAATACAATATATACAGTACAATACAACCTGTATCCAAGTGAACTCCAAACAATATACATTACACCCTAGAGAGAGACATACTACACAGACTATTTCTTAGTGAGGGCTCAGTTTTAACAAGGGTCAAGATATCAAACTCCAAAAACTCTTCCCCCAATTCCATGCAGTCTTTAATTTATATTCTTTTCCTGTCACTCCATGTCATACAGGCTGCAGGTGCACAGACCAATTTGCAGGTGGCAGGAGCATATAAAACGCATCCTGAGAGGTGGGGCTTAGATAAAGTGGGCGGACTTACCATATAATTGTATATCAGCTTACTTTAAGCACTGATTTATATTTAAAAAAACATAGATATGACTTCCTATTCAAGAGTTCCCTTTAATAAATGAATGGACTTATATACTGGCTATCTTTTGAGCAATAGTACAACAATATTATGATTTCCAGGATTTCTTTCCTGGTAGATTGCTAGGTTTGAGCAAAGCAATTTGCCAGTATTTTCTTGTCTTCTTCCTAAACTGTAATTTTATCACGTTTATAAATATAGCACTATATTTTGTATACTTTTTAGGCGGTAGTTCGTCCTGCATATTTTTCTGTTTTCTACCAAGCAAACCGAAGTAATACAGACCAATACATTTTAATAAAAAAGGTCAAGATAAATGAATGTCAGCACTATAGGTGTTATGATTGCTGCATTAATCAGGTCAGTCAATGATATATTCTACTTAATACCTTGTGAAGTATATTGTTGAGGGCATGCTGGGTTAAGGTAGGTGTCTGGTCTTAGCAGGATTGACTGTATAAGATATTAGGTACAGCGCTATGATTGGCTAAGATGAAGGTGGGTACCGGCAATCCTTAGTTAAAAGTTAACTTTATTAAATACCATAATATCTTATTTAAAAGGTGAGCCTCAACATATCAATTATTGTTGGCAATAAAACACAGCATATATATAACAGTGTGTAACTGGACAATGCTTGCTATTTTTTGTGGAGTGAATGATATAATATAAGCCCCCAACTGTGTCCCTGGTGCCTGCGGTAAATCCTGTGTTTACCCGTTCCTCAAAACGGGATGATTTTGTCCAAGATAAGCTGTGATATTTTCTAGATATGAAAAACAAGAGGTTCACACAGTTTTACTGTCAGCTTACGCGTTTCATCTAATCACTATAGACTTTTTCAAAGCTTTTTAAAACTTGTTCCACTGGTGCATATAAATGTTATTCCCCAGGTGTCTTGTTAGCGGACCTCATATATTTAAAGACCCCTCACTGTACATCTAAACTCTGGTTAGTTTAAGTACCCAAGAGTAATTACTGGTCACTGTAATCCTCCTTATTGCAGTTATATTTATATAGTGATCTCCTGCTAACGTTTTTCTTAGACCAAAGAGGATTTATTAAGAAAGCAATTGTGATGGTGATGACATCCAGGCTTTAAATTCAATGTAATCCCTATGTTTTAAGTCGAGTCTATTTTTATATATAGGTCAAAAAATTATCATGAAGGAGTTAAGTATATAATTGGTGACTTTTCATTTCTTCCATTCCAGGAGATTTCTGAGGAAGGAGGAAGTGATGGAAATATGGGGGAAGGGCGTGATGACGTGATCTAATTTAAATCACTGTCTGAAGTACTGCACCCTGTCTATCAATGCTGCGATACATAGTGTTACTAAAGATGGGTGGGGCAAACTACAAAGTTAATGAGGTTGAAAAAAGACACCAGTTCATCAAGTTCAACCTATTATGGGTCTCCTGCGATCCCTCTCTTTTATTTGAAATTTATCCAGATGAAGCAACCTCCAAACTGTTTCAATCTGAAAAAATCCCTCCTGACCCAGGATAACCGTCCTATTACTTTTTGGATTCACTACTATCCTTCATTTTAATGAATGGTCCGGGTAACCCTGGATACCCTTTTCCCCTAAATATATGTTTAACCCTTTCTTAATCATATCAAATAAATCTGCCATCACAACCTTCCCTGGCAGTGAATGTCATATCGTGACTGCCCTTACTGTAAAGAACCCTTTCCTTTGCTGGTTGTGAAACTTCCTCTCCTCTATCTTTAGTGGGTGACCGCGTGTCCTGTGTACAGTCCTTGGTTTCCATGAAAGTCCTCTGCATTGACCCTTAATGTATTTGTATATAGTAATCCTATTGCCTTTTAGACACCTCTTTTCTAAAGTAAACATGCCTAAACTGGCTAGCCTTTCCTCATAGCTCAATGACTCTAAGTAAATACCCATTATCAATTTTTGTTGTCCTTCTCTGAGCTCTTTCTAGTTCCAAAATGTATTTTTTATGGAGTAATGCCCAGAACTGAACTTCATTCACATCATCAAGCCCCGTCCATGCTTAGTAACTATGGGCCTGAGCTGCAGCCATCGTAAAACTCCTTGCATAGTTACGATGCTTATCACGCCCATACTGTACAATTTAAATGGCTCACCCCGCCCTCAGTGTGTATTTACGGCTTTCGTATGGCAGGCACACCCCCTCGAGTATAGTAACGAAGCTGGCACGCTCAAGGCCCATACGCTCAGACTTTCGTAGCATAACACGAGCGTAACATCTGCCCAGAGCATGCGCAGTAAGTACAAATGTCCGTTTTTACACTTACGACCATCGTAAAAACGCACCCGAGCGTAGGTCTGGATCAGGCCCAATGAATCAGGAGGACGAGACTTCAGTCAGTGATTTGCATTAAAGCTTGTCTTCAAGCCCAAATGCAGAATATTCCAGATTTCCTAGGATTCAGGGAGCAATGCCAGGTAGATACATTAATAATATATATAAGAGTGTCCAAAGTTCAGATACTACAGAATAGAAAAGCAACTAAAAAGCACTAAAAAATAGAAAAGCAAATATAACTAAGCATCACAGTTTAATAGAATGCACAACTATGCTCAAGTTCAGAATGTTTGAATTTATTTCTGCTACTCGGGTAACATAAATTATGGAAAGTCAGTATACACCTTTCCTGGTCCTACTTGAATCCAGTCCATTAATTCATAAGGAATCGGGGGTATTGTTCAAACTAAAAAATAGGGAATATTTTTGAACAAGGAACTATTTAGAGATCATTGATTTGGATTTTTACTTATCCTAAGGGACTGATATCTCCTAGAAGAAGTGTGTCAGACATTTAAAACAATTTCGTTATCCAAAACTATACAATACTTTTAAGAAACTACCTTCCTTCTAATATATACCTCTCTCTCTCTCTCTCTCTCTCTCTCTCTCTATATATATATATATATATATATATATACAGTAGATATAGAAGAATAGTAGATATAGAAGAACCATCTAGAGCGCACCTACTTTAATATTCAATAATAATAATTAAGTAAAATGTATTTTAAATAAAAGATTATACATGATACCAACTACCTATAATCGAGCGGTTTTTGTAAGTTGTATGACGTCAGAGAAGTATTATTAGGCCTCCACTAAATTTTTTATGATATTCCACTAAAGCAGGCCTCGACAAATTCCGGTCGCCAGGACGACTAAGAATTGGGATCTGGCAAATGGATTAACATGAAGGTGCAACCACTGCAGGTTTTTTAGCAGACTTTTTTACTTGCCCACTGAAACTGATGAGAAAGAAGCTCCCTTCAGCTTCAGCAATGGAGGGATTAGTTACCACCCTGATTGCTCCTCCGATATCATTCTAAATCAGCCGGTTAAGGTTAAATCTTCAATAGCTAATAATATATACAGTGTACTGTGCAATATGTTTGATAAAAACAAGCTTTGATAAGCATTGGACCTTCCTAATTCTATTGGTTTGGCAGATTTATCCTAGTTACCTATAGCCAGGTCCTCTGCTGTAATCTTAACATTATTTTTTCTCAAAAGATTATTAGCACCATGACCTTCTTATAAAGTATTAATGTGGGTCCCAAGAGAGTAACAACTTTTATAGTATTATTTTAGAAAAGACAGGGGACGTATGAAGTTATAACAATATTTCAATGTAGTATAAAGAAAAATATTGCTGTTTTTATTTATTTTTTAATCATGAGAAATGCTATGGTCTGATTATTAGAACTGGACAATTTGTATATATATTTTCCATCCAGCTCTCTCTGTGTAACAAATATGGGGGTCACCTCCAAAGACATCTGTTACCTAGAGCTAAAGCATCAGGATGTATACACTAAGAGAAGCCAGAATACATTGAGAAAGATTTATCAAAACATTTAGCTACCTTTATTTCTTTCCTTTCCTTTTCTTTTTTTTTCTTTCTTTCTTTAAATTTAAGAAAATGAGAAATTTACATATGATCTAATTTAATTTTCAGCATTTTTGGTAGATTTTCTAACAAATTGTTTAAATATAAATGTATGATTTTTTTTATGTATATGGCTTGTCTATCCCTTATGCTAAAAATGATACATGTTCATACCTTTAGATGGCAATGGACCGTATTCAGAGATAAGAAAGAGTTAGGTGTGGGCCGATCCGCACCTAACTCTTCTGTCCAGTCCCCGAACCCTCCCCCTGTTTTAAGAGCCTAATAGCCAGTGCCTAGTGCCATAGGCTACATAATCTTACCGTGCGTATTTTCCTTCTTAAGTAGGAAAATACGCATGAAGAATGCCCCTGCCATCCCTGGCTAATCTACATCCCTCCTCCTACCCACTTATACCTAAATACTCCCCGAGGTGGCACTGGAAGGCCTCCTTCTTCCTAACCTACTACGTGCGGTAATTTCCTAATTCTCCTCACTTATAAAGCAGAAGCTTCTTAAGTGTGAATCTTGTCCAATATCTTTAACAGATTGGATTTGCCAGATCAAATCAGTAATGTCAGTAAGACAACCATTTCTACATAATGTTCAGATGGCGATCTTATGCAGATAGTAGTGGTTGGATACACTATGTAGTAAGCAATAAAGAAATATGGCTCTATATTTTCAATGGGCCAGATCCTGACCTACGGGCACCTTATGGGAACTCAAGGTCATTACGGCCGGCATCGTAGCGGGGAGTGCACGGCTGTCGGTAGGAAATCTGGACACTTACATGTCCAGATTCCTACCTTAAGTTTTATGATCACGTACGGCCGCATACCTGATAAGAATGGTCCATCCCCCACCCGTCCCCTCATTTACATCTGTATCCCCGCCGTTAAGGACGATCATAAATGAGGAGACAGCCCTTCTCCCATAACCCGCAGCGTATGTAACAAGCGTTACGTACACCGACCCATATGATGGCATAAGAAGGTTGTGAGCACAACCTTCTAAACTGTGAAATTACGTATGTGCTGTACGTATTTTCACAGTCGTACGGACCTGAGGATCTTAGCCATTATCTTTACATGGACAGGGGTAATGTTAGCCAACAAAAATATTTTTTTAAGTGACAAACTCTTTATAATATGTTTTTTCTATATTTTGCTAATCTAAGGGTACCTGTTTGGTGTCCTATAATTAGCAAAATTTGATTTATGAAATGATAAGTTTTCCTTTATAAGTCCTTCAGTGGGGAACAAGCAGTTCTTAAATCATAAGTGTTTATTAAAGTATTCATCATTCAAATAATGTAGCTTAGTGTATAAGTTAATCAGGATACTATAACAATCAATAAAATACACAATGTGCTGTATATCAAAAATGGTGTGGGAAATTGGCTGTACAAAAGAACTGTTGTCAAGCAAATTGGATATTGGTAAACATACATAAAGATGGTAGAGTCATAAGGTATAAGCAATCGATATCCCAGCCTATATCAAAATAGTGCTGTTCTTTGCATGGACCCACATCCATGGAAAATACATCCCTATCTTTTATCTGCAGTTTTAATTTTGCAAAGCCACAACAACACCAAAGAATTACATAATTTCACCAATAAGGACCAGGGGTCGGATTCACAACCCCATATTTTTTTTACATATGTCCCTAACTTTTCAAATCTAACTACTATGCACGCGTAGTAACTATTTTACGCTATCTACGTATCTACGTAGTGTTTCGTTACGTAGATTGCGTACATGCGGTATTTAAAGGCCGCATGTACGCAATCTACATAACAAAACGTAAAAATTAGGGACGTATGTAAAAAAATACAGGGTTGTGAATCCGGCCCCAGCATCTTTATCATTAATATTACCGAATCAGAGATACTATATGAATTCTAAAAGGACCAACTTATGAAGATTTTGATTGTAATGGTAAAATTCTAAATCTTGTATATAAAGTACTAGTTTTAGAATATGAAGTGAATTTTCATTACCTTGGACTGCAAAAATATGTTTACTTCTAGCCATAAGAAAATGTTTGTGCGTGTGTGTGTAATTAAACTGTTGATAAAGGATTTATGGATTTATGGGTGTATCTCTGGTCCTCAAACCCAAACCTAAATTCCTATTGTAAAGCTAATAAAAATTCCTAGTGTGATATTGATAAGATCAGAGCCTCCTGCACAAACCTGCTAAAACCTTTTAGAGGAAGTGGAAAGGGAGGTGGGGCTGGTGCGGGTAAAAGTGCCATTAAAATGCCTAATATGAGAATATAATTTGTTAATTTCTTGTGATCCCAATAAAATTGAGAGAAATGTTCCAATCTCTTGCAGCCCCAGAACAGAAAATATTATATTTGTAAGTGAGCTCTTTCTGCATATTCACCCATTTATTTTATAAGAAATGGTTTGCATTATTTTGTATATCATTTTATTATATCATATTTGTATAAGCATTGTGATTTTGTTTAATATTAAATATGAATTCATAATTCATGACTGTCACGTTCAAGGGGGGTTTGGGATC
>WWET01001098.1:437880-449404 GCA_011038615.1 Limnodynastes dumerilii | reverse complement strand
CTCGGAAATCTTAGACAGAATAGAGGGGTTGACGTCAGGGGAGGAGAGGTAAATTTGAGTGTCATCAGCATAGAGGTACACACAAAAACAAACAGACGAAAGCCTTTAAATTGCTTGGTTAAACAGCGCTATTTCATTCAGTGTTTTTGTCTATATGTTTATTCAGTGAGCTGCTTTGGTCTACACTTATTACTGAGGAATAAGCAGCTATACATACCGTAGACCAAAGCAGCTCACTGAATAAACATATAGACAAAAACACTGAATGAAATAGCGCTATTTAACCAAGGTTAGGATAGGTGCATAAGATGGTAAATGCAGTACATAGAGAGAAAACACGCGAACCTGTAGAAATGTGATAAGTGAAAAGCAGTCTTACAGTTTGTCACTTCAGTCCTTAAAGATGAGAGGTGGTAGTCCAAAGTTCATATACAGGGAATCGATGTGAGCCAATTCACAGATGAGAAGAAATCATCATAAATGGTCCCGTTCACACTGACTGTGCGGCTGCCTCGTGGTGTCTTTACCGATTCTTGTTTACGATATAGCCAAGCCTCGTTGTAGATGCCGTGCAGTGTGTTTCACTTGGGCAAAGTGGAGGGAAGGGCAACTCAGTTTCAGTTTCATTCAATAAAACGTGTGATGTACAATAAATATACTCACAGGTGATGCATAAATAAAAGCATGTAGTAAAAAGAATCCACAAACTTCCATAAACATGGGTAAGGTGCACTCTCCCGAATATGGGTTATAGGATAAGAATAGTGCTTCTCCAAAAAACACCAGCCAACGCGTTTCAATCGCTAAACGATCTTTTTCAAGGCTATTGTTAGAGTTTTGGTGCTAGGAGATATATAAAGGGAGGGGAAAGAGGCAAATCAATTAACCTCTTCCTATCCCATCACTAAAAAGAGCTCATTAATTGGAGAAGTAAATTAAAAAGAACAATAAAGGTATATATAAAATATGCATTACATTCAAAGAAACCATTTGAGTTCAAACTCAACATTTAGGCCATTTGGAGATAAAGTATAAATTTTATATATCCATCTCATCTCCGTTTTTTCCAAGATATCATTATGATGGATATATCTCCAATTTGGGGTGATCTTTTCTATACCCAACACTTTTGATATAGAAGATACAGAACATTTATGCATCAGCATAGAGGTGGTAGTTGAAACCAAAGGTGCTGATGAGCTTACCCAACGAGGAGCTGTAGAGGGAGAAGAGAGCGGGCCAAGGACAGAGCCCTGGGGGACACCATCATGGAGTGGAGGGGTGGCCCTTGGATTTGGCAGATAACAGATCATTGGTCACTTTGGTAAGGGAAGTCTCAGTGAAATGGAGGGGCCGGAAACCAGATTGGAGGGGGTCCAGGAGAGAGTTGTCAGTAAGGTAGATGATGAGACGTAGGCAGACTAAGCGCTCAAGGAGTTTGGAAGCGAAGGGGAGAAGGGATATAGGTCGGTAGCTGGAGGGGGATGTAGGGTCCAGATTAGGTTTTTTGAGAATGGGAGAGACAAGGGCATCTTTCAAAAATGATGGAATATCTTGTACATAAATATTACTCTACTCTGAGACATTAGAAGTTTAGTTGTTGGTACCTGCTATAACAGGTCTACCTGGAGGATTTTTCAAAGATTTATGAATTTAATTATAATATCAAATATTGGAAAATGTGATTGTCTACAATAAAAAAATTTTTTTTGTGTGAATATCAATCCATGAAAAAATGATAATTTGGACTTTATTTGTTAATGTTTGATATAAACACACACACACACACACACACACACCCCATGGCAATTAACAATAACATAATATGTAAAAAATAAATAGAGATTGGATCCACTCCCACTGTACAAAAGACCTGTGGCCCCCTATAACACACAAATTATATATAAAAGTCGTACTGTTCCTCACCGTTATATGCATAGTAGTAGCGTCTGGTGAGAGTGCTCAAGTCGCTGCAGGGGAATAGTGGTCCTGGGACAGGGTGAGTGAGGAGTGTGACAGGGAAAAATAAAGCTGCTGGAGATGGAGAAAGCACTGAGCGATGAGGGGAGAGAGGTGATTGGAGGATCCAGGGCATCCAGAGCATAATGCCACTTGTCATTTTGACGGGTTTAACTTCTAGTATAGTATATAAATACAACAGTGTTTGATGCTGTTGGCATGTGAATTTATTACATTCTACCCCATTAATACAAATATCGGTGATATATGAACAATTTATTAAACAGTAATACAATTGAAACTGCTACACTGATTAAATCAGGGTTGTGGACTTTTTAGAGCTTGAAGCCATGGATTTCTGCAAGGGGGCGAGGCTTAATGATGCCATTTATGCAAATCTCGTCATTAAGCCCCACCCCTTGTCAATCACTCCTGTAATCTCTAGCGTTTCAGGGGATGGATGGGGCTTGATGACATCATCAAGCCCCGCACATCCCTAGTTATGCTAGGGATTACAGTAATAATTCATGTATTCCGGGAGAGTCGGCAACCCTGGATTAAATATTCAATAAAATCTTAAAAGAATTTAGAGATAGTAACAAGGTGCTGGATCCAGACCTAGTTAAGTGCTTGAACTTAGTTACTCCTGGGCTAAACCATGTTGATTTCCGGCGGAGTCATATTTCATCTGTTGCAAACAGTATTAGAGTTGAGAGGTGAAATTTCCCAGCCCAAATCTAAATAACAGTGTGATAGTAAAGCTGGTCAGTATCTGTGTGCAGTAAGCAATTCCAACATATATCCCTGCATGCAAAGAATACAATTAACTTGACTCCCCCTGAAATCAAGAACTTAACTAAGTCTGGATCCAGCCCAAGGGGAACATAGGGCCTGATCCAGAGCAACGCTCGCAAGCGAGCGTACGCTCATCGTAAGCGAATTTTCGTCAAAAAATTCGCAATGCGCATGCCCAGTATGACAGGTTCCGGTCGCCCGCGCGTCATGAGCGAATAGCGGGCGTATCGTTAGCGTATTTTTCGCTCGCCGAGCGTATTTTTTTTACGATGGTCGGCTGGGCGCCCGTTTTACTACAGGGAGGCGGGGATAGCCATTTAAATTGTACAGTATGGGCGTGCTAAGCGTATTTTCTCAGCGTATTCTCTGCGAATTTTCGTACGGCCGACGGTCGTACGCAGTGTAGGGTATAGCCGCCGTAAGCAGGGACTTTACTATGGTAGTGCTAGGGGCGTGTAGGTTGATACGACGAGCGTACGTTCGCATTCGCCCGTCGTTGCGAATTTTCGTAGCGCTGGATCAGGCCCATAGTGCTTTATATTCTTCAGCAAATAGCTTCAGAAAGTTATTAATAACTACACAACAAGCCAGGAGATAAAGAAAGAGGAAACATATTAACTTACTGCAGAACACTGGAAATGATTGCCAGCTACAATAACTATTAGAAGTTGACATGAGTGTAAACACTGCCAGTTTCAGACAAGATACCCCCCTAACTGGAAATGCAGCTAGAGAAGCTGAAGGACATGAAAAGAAGTGATTCTGATATTAGTAAAAGAAAAAACCCTTACATATTCTAAGACTTGACAATTGGCCTTTATGTGCCACTATGGAATGTCCTTGGATATCAGAGAATTATATTGGGTGAAGGGACCATTGTATAGTATGTAGTAGGCTTTAGCATGCAGCATACAGCAGATAGTTCATGAATAGCTCCAGTCCATTACTGATCATGCAGCCTGTTGCAAAAACAGAAACTGAGAAATGAGTCTTAGCAACTTAATGACCATTCTCATTAATGCAAACTATATGTTGCAGAGTCAGAATTTAGTATTTTCTATTACATTGATTACCTCCCACAATAGTCTCTAGTACCAATATAGTGGCAATAAAGGTCTTGTAACTGCATATTATTTGCATGTGATTTACCCTTTGAAAATGACAGAATTTGCCCTTGTAACCACCTGAATTGGCTACACTTGTTTTCTGGCAAGAAACTACTGTCCTAAGAACTGCAGTTAATAAAAACAAACATGACTGTATAAGAGTCAGCACTATTGAAACTTGACTGCTTATACTTAGACTTCTAACCTTGAATTCTTTTTTCTAATCTATTTCTGAGCTTCCTCCAGACTTATCATTGCTTGAATGCAGAGGTTTAATGAAGGTATACAGTAGATGTTTTTTCTAATGGACATTGTGCTTTTTTGCAGGCACTACACATTTTCATAATGCAATGCTGGCAACAACACCCTGGCATTCTGCCTGCCTTGATTAGATTTCATGGTGCCCGCGTTCATAGTTTTAATTTGTGAGAATACATTAAATGACGCCTCCAGCGAACTCTGCAGTGTGCAAGTCATCTTCTAAAGTGATTTTTACCTAAATTTATTAAAAAGGGAATTAATTAACAAGTGTTGCTTGTGGAAATACAGGAGCTATTTAAATATTCTTTAGATTCAAAGGACTATACACTGTGGCATCCATGTAATTATAAGAAATTATATCATTTTATTATACTTATATAATGAAGGTAGGGGTAGGAGGATCACGACCTTAACCCTCACCTGGTCTAAATTCAAATTCAAAGAGACACTCTCTTGGACAACAATTACTCCAGGTGAATAAAACATCAGATGTATGAACTGGTTTATTCCATCAGTCGGAATATGCCAATAAATTTAAACACTGAGTATGGAAAATTACAACTCACAAATTAAAAATAAATATAAAAATAAAAAGAGAGATTCTTGATAGAAGACAATAACTGAGACCACAATTATTCATACAATGTAAAGGCAAATATATAAAAACAATAAATTTAAAAATATATAGCTAAAAATGCTGGACATAAAAATGTTAGGAATACAAAACAATTCCCAAAACAGCATACTAAAAAGATTAATGATATACAACAGCATAAGGCAGAAGGGAAAAGAGAAATCACAAAAATGGGATTATCTCAAACCATTCGTTTAAACCATGTGGGGTTGTTGTGTTTAATGTTACAATCCCAAAAATTTCGCATTGAGTCAGTCCACTTTCCCTATCACCGAGTTTTTTGCCCCCTACGGTTCCTCAAGAAATAAATGTAATCTTCAGACCCATAGGTTTCTTCTTTTAGCCAGCAAAAGCTCGCTCTGCTCCCTGTCCACTGTACTATGGGAGGACGGGGTTGGTTGGACGCTGTGCCATTCACTTGCTCCGGGTGCAAACAATCCATGCTACACCTTGCACGTGTGGATAATAGTAATGAAGGACCTAGGGGACGCAATGGCTTAGGGCTCAAAATTAAATCAGCCAAAGGGTACTCAGAAGACACAACTCTCTCAATGTCCATCCAACTTCCTTGACATCTTATGTAAGACCATACCGGGAGGTTTATGCTTCAAAATGTTGGAGAGTTTGAAAGTTAACCAGTAGAAAATGGGGCCACAGATAAGGAAGTACATTAACTTTGGTAATAAAATCATATTAAAGGTTGCTGTTAGGAGAGTACTCACCAGGGCGCGGAGTCTAACCAGAGTCTGGTGTTCACTGGAGCCCCTGATGGTGGGGACAGTCTGGGCTGCAGAACAAAGGCAGGTCGTGGTCCCTGGCGGCAACTCCTATGCGTGCGGGTGAGACACAAATGACAGACAGTGATAGAGAGAGGAGAGAGAAGAAACAGCATGGGGAGCAGAAGCTATAACCGGTGGGGGAAGTGTGCACCCGCTGGCCTATTTACAGGGGAGACTGGCCAATCAGGAGGCAGAACCAGGACCAGCCTCCAGAAGCAATTTGGCGCTTGTCTTGGCTCTAATGCAGCAGCCGGGACAATGAACACCATGCGCTGCCTGGAGAGAAGAGAGCAACCAGAATGAGAGACCAATGAGCACCGAGCGGCAAGAGAGGGAGGAGAGCGGGTGCACATGGCTAATTTGCATGCTGTCCGTTCACAAGATGGCATGCAGGAGGAGAGCGACCAGCACGGAGGAAGATGGCACCGGAGGAACGGGGAACAGGTAAGCATTACATGCGGCATGTAACAGTACTCCCTCCTTGATGAGGGGCCAAGGAGCTCCTAGGAGCAGGTTTGTGAGGGAATTTTTTATAAAATTCTTTGATGAGGCCTTCCGCATGGACATTCTTATTAAAGACCCATTCCCTCTCTTCAGGGCCATAACCTTTCCAATGAATGAGGTAGAAGAGATGACCCCGAATTTTTTTAATTGACATTTGAGCCTGCAACAATTCACCCTTGACTTGGTTCGAAGAACTGTTTGGCAAAGGGAAGACCTGACTTTCTTCCACATGGATTTGAGATGATTAGCAGTTTCTAGAATTTCAGGGCATGCAGAATTGTCCAGAACAAGAGAACCTGCCCGAGGATGGTAACTAACAACACAATAAAAAGGAGAAGTTCTGGTAACAGAATGAATAGAGTTATTGTATGAGAATTCCACCCATGTAAATTAGATGCCCAGTCATCTTGAAGTTGAGATGAATAACAACAAAGATATTGCTCCAACACTTGGTTGACCCACTAAGTCTGGCCATTGGATTGGGGATGATAACCTGATGAAAGACTAATGTTGATCCCAAGCATCTTACAAAACGACCTCCAGAATAATGCAACGAATTGGGAGCCTTGGTCGGAAACATTGTCATTGGGTAATCCGTGGAGACGGAAAATGTGTTGAATAAAAAAGATTAGCCAAAGTTTTGGCGCAAGTTAAATCTTGTAGTGGTATGAAATCAGCCATTTTACTAAAACGGTTGACCATGACACAGATAGCAGCACAGTCATTAGATTTAGGAAGGTCAGTGAAAAAATCCATGGAGAGATTGGTCCAAGGACGTTTAGGAATGAATAGAGGAAGAAGAGACCCGATCGGTGCTGACCTGGGATTTTGTTGGCACACAGAACAGGAAGCAACAAACTCTTCAATACCTTGAAGCATGGAGGGCCACCAAACCATTCTAGAAAGTAGCTCCAGAGTTTTCTGTACTCCTGGATGTCCCGCTGATCTATTGGTATGACATTCCATAATAACTGGCTTCCTAAAGTGAGAGGGAACAAAAAGCCGATAAGAAGGCTTCTGAGGAGCGGCTTGACCCTGTACTTGTTGTAATTGGAGTGTTAAATGTTGTGTGAGACCAGTGATGATGGAAGAATGTGGTATGATGAACAGTGGAGGGGAAGAAGACATATGCTCCTGAAAGAAAGAGTGAGAAAGGGCATCCGCTTTTCTGTTCAATGATCCTGGTCTGTATGTGATGGAAAAGTGGAAATGGGTAAAAATATAAGGCCTGTCTGGGATTCAGCCTTTTAGCTGATTCAATGAATGCCAGGTTTGTATGATCAGTTAGAACAGTAATCTTGTGTATAGCTCCTTCTAGCCAGTGCCTCCATTCTTCAAAGGCCATTTTGATGGCCAAAAGCTCCCTGTTGCTCATAATTTTTTTTCACACTGGAAAATTTATTTGAAAAGAATGCACATGGGTGCAACTTAGTGTCTGAGGGATCTTCCTGAGAGAGGACCGCCCCAGCTACAACAAAAGGTAACTACGGTTAGGGATGTCTAAGAACAGGGGGCTGAGATGACACTTTCTTTAAATTTTTTAAGGTCTCAATAGCTGGTCGGCCCAGTTCTTGGGGGTCTGCTCCTTTTTTACATAGATTAGATATGGGTGCCATCAGACATCAGATATGGGTGCCATCACAAAGCATCTATAATAATTAGTGAAACCTTGGAATCGTTGCAAGGCTTTAAGGTCAGAAGGTTGAACCCAAACCAGAATCGCTTTAACCTTGTCCGGGTCCATCTTGAAACCTCTAGAAGAGATGATATACCCAAGAAAGACTACTTCAGACACTTCAAATTCACATTTCTCCATCTTAGCAAATAACAAATTTTTCTAAAGGCGAGACAGAACTTGACCCGCTTGAGTTCTATGCAGCTTCAGGTAGGGGGAGTAAATGAGGATATCGTCCAAGTAAACCACTATGAATCTGCCCAAAAAATCTCGAAGAATGTCATTGATGAAATTCTGGAACACGGCGGGAGCATTACAGAGGCCAAAGGGCATCACCAGGTATTCGTAGTGGTCTGAATGAGTGTTAAAGGCAGTCTTCCACTCATCCCCCTCCCTTATTCGGATTAAATTGTAAGCATCACCTAAGTCAATCTTGGTATACACAGTGGCTCCTTTGAGTTGGTCAAACAGATCCGAAATGAGCGGGAGTGGGTATGAATTGCGTATGGTGATTTTGTACAAAGAAAAAGCCCGTATACACGGGAGATTTGGATGGACGACTAAACCCTTTAGCCATACTATCTCTGATGTAGAATAGATGGCCACGTGGTAACTTAGCTTCAGGCATTAAGGCGATCTTCGCAGTGAGAAGAGATCACGCTATTTTGATGCGCTCTGATAGCGGGTATTGACAATACAATATAGAGTTTACTTCATTGTTGCATATGCTGTGTTGTTGGAAATTTTGTAGAATTGTTTCACTTGCGGACTTGCTACTTGCGGGTAGCAGACTATCGCAACAGGGAGCCGTCAGAGGGTCTTTCGGGGGTATGGCAGGTTGACCATGTGCCGAAATTTGACCAGAAATGCCGCAGGGGTTGGCTATGTTGATAATAAATAGAAAGTATGGTGTGGTTTCAACTAAGTATTGTAAGGAATGGACAAAAATGACCGGTCTATGTGAAAGGAGGTTTCTAAGTGTCAGTAGTTTCGATGAAGGCATTTTACACAATGTGAGTTTTCAAATTTGTAAAATTAAATCACACAAAAGGCGGAAAAAGTACATAAAGAGTCTGGCATTGTGGCAGCACGAGGCTAAAGAATGACGTGAAAAAGTTGCAGGCGCATTCCCAACGCACGCATCTGCAATTGCGAACACATTCCGTGTTCACGCAAACCCTGCACACGCAACTGCTACGCAAGCACCTCACTCTCCTCCTCCATACGTGGGGAGGGGAAGGATGATTCACGTTTTAACTTTGTTCCAAATCTGCTAATGTTTCATTGCATGGTGATTTAAATGCTAAAATGTTTTAGCTAGATTGTATCCAGTGTTAGACAAGGAATTAGCAAAGGGTAACATAGAAACTAGTGATAAGGAGATGACCCCGCACTAATATCAGCCCTTGCACACATAATTCAATTGCAAGCTAACCACATTAGGCAAGGGACAGGGACACATGCATCCACAACTGCACTACAAGTACCAGCATTACCAATTACATCTGTTCCCTCTGCCTCATTTCAGGTTGCGGACGCAACTGCTTTACTTCAAGATGCTGTTGCATCGCTCCCAGAAGTTCCCGCAATTGTAAGCCCTAAAAATACGCATACCACACCCAATGTAGAAGTAACCACCTACTCACACATCTAATAACGAAAAACCGCAGTCTACAGACATATCTGTAGATGACACACCAGTACAACCCTGTTTGTCAAGAAAAATCTGGTAATCATAGAAATTGTTTAGGACGTGATGGATTGTACCCAGTGCATACACTCAGTGGGCCTGATCCAGACCTACGCCGCTGCGCTATGCGTACTAATGCACAGCGTAAGCTACATGCACTCCCCCGACACTCCCCTGGTCCGGCCGTAATTACACTCTGTTACGCTGGCTAAAGGCTACCCTAACTTCAGCCGGCGTAACAGAGTGTAATTACGCCAGGACCCGGGGTGTAATCTCTAAACCCTGCCCTCCCTGCCTCATCTCCCTACCTCCCCCTGCCTACCTTCCCTAAGTCTAGCGTAATTACGGTGAGCGTAGGCTTGGCACGCCCCTTCCACCATAATTACGCTAGACTAAGGGATGCCCGATCCTAAACTAGGGTTTTTCCTAGTTATGCCGGGCAACATCTACAGCCGATCCTATGCATCTGCCCGCTGTAACTACGAGGTCTGGATCAGACCCAGTGTACCTACTGGAAATGCAAATGGAGAAAGGATTGTGCCTGTACAAACTGTTACAATGTGCACTCCCTGGTCAAGGTCAGAATTGCGTACCATGATTGCAGAATTTCCTAATCCGACTAAGGATTTGGCAAAATGCCAGAAATATATTAGGGACTTAGGAAATGCGCATGAACCTACTAACAAAGATTGTCGTGTGTTGCTTAGGGCTTGTCTCCCTGCTAGTACAGACCTTGCAGACTTCTTTAGAGCTTGCAAACTAGAAGAAGACAAAAGTCATCACCCTAAGTGATGCAGACAATCAGACCAACATAGATAACATCTGTAAACAATTAGGTGTAAAATTTCCAGTACATGTAGAATGGCAGACACTTTTCACAATCAAGCAAGAAGATGGTGAGCATGTAGATGATTACATACAAAGGGCTATAGCGGAAATGATTAAGTACACTGGTATTGAAGACATTGGGGCAGATCCAGAACTACGCTTTTCCGCGATTTTACGTGTGGCGGAGACGTAAATTCGCAGTGACGTACGCACTGCGCATGCGCACCATAGAAAATACGCACATTCACGTGGCGTAATTGTGAACGTAAGGGAAATTCACGTATGTGTCACGTAAATACTTACGTGTGGGCGTGCCAATTTTACATTAGTCAACAATACGTGCGCGTGAAGTAGAGTAGGCGGGGGTGGTATTTAAAGTGTACAGTATGGGCGTGCTAAGCTGCGTACGTTCACGTAGTCAGTACGTCCGTTAGCGGACGTATGCTGTTACGTTTGAAAAAGTTAAGGTAGGGTAGCAGTGGCGGAGGAACAATTCATTTCCGTTCTGCCGCGTAAAATCGTTTAGCAGAGTAAATACTTACTATGCAATCCTGCACCTGCAGACACACATGTGAACCAAGGACCAATTACTGCAATCTATATAACTTGCACTTGCTAGTGTTTTTTTTGATCCGTGTGTTGATTTACTTGGAGGAGTTTATATTGACAGGAGTGAAAAAGTGATTTTAGTCAAAATACATTAAGCTTTTCTGAGTAAGTACACATGATTGAATGATTGAATTGTGTTAGTGTTTTCTTTGCTATATATGTCATGTAATTGCTATTTTTTATTTTGTAAATTTTTTTTTTTTTGGGATTCTGAATCATCATGTATTCGATTGGCCCTGTTGGTCATTTCAGTTAATGTTAAATGTTGCAATATTTTTTTGTGTACTTTAATATCATTAAATAATATATAATGTGTTAAAATTGTAAACATGAAAAAATTCCATTATTTGTTATTAGCAGCAATAATCATTTGTAATTTAAGAATTAGTATAATAATTGTATTATATAAATTTTTGGTTTGTTTTTTTAAACTTTTATAGTATTAATCTTATGTATTTTTGCAACTAGTAAATTTTGATGTTTATGTGAAAAATATGAATATGAATATGTTTGTTTTATTTTTATTCAATTATAAACCTTATATCATTGTTTATGAACTGTGATACATATTATTTTGTATTTGTAATTCTATTGTATAATACTGAATTTTCTCAGTATGTGTGCTATTTTGTTTTATGTACCTCATACATTAAATCAATTGATATATATATATATATATATATA
>WWET01001098.1:407353-421964 GCA_011038615.1 Limnodynastes dumerilii | reverse complement strand
TGAACCAGCTTTATTCTCGCCATCCCAGCCCAGTCCTTGGGTTCCAGCCTGGTCCGGTCTGTCCGTTTCTTCTTCCCTCTCCAGCCCCAGGAAGCTACCCTGATCTGCACGGGCTCCTATGCACAGACACTATCTGAGACCTCCCAGTTTCATCTACGACACTCCGTGTCCACCACCTCTCCTGTGACTGATCCTGATTATTCCAAGGCCGTAAGCTGTAGACGGTGTGTAAACCGAAGCGGAGCTACCAACTGACTCCCTTTCCGTTCGTCATTCGCGTAGATGTCGATCTGCTTTAATAGCCAGTAACCAAAGATCATCTAAGGTCCTGGGAGAGAGATATTGCACTAGAGCATCTCTGAAAAGGACACTTCAAGCTGGTTTCAACATCGTTCAGCCGTGGGTACGGACTTTTATCAGTGCTGGCACAGCATATCATGCTTTTACCTTGTTCTTTAATGTGGGGTTTTATCATGCTATATGCGGATGTTTCATTTTAAATATTAATTCAAATTCAAAGGGTGTAGGACCCTTTAGGATCCTTTTGGTTGGCTGCTGTTCTTAGCGCTATCAACTTCTCATCTCTATTTATTGTACAATTGATCTTTTTCCTACCCCTGTGAAGTTGGTGGCTGCTTTTATTTTCCTATTTTTAATAATTTATTACACATTCACCGTGGGGATATTTTAGAATTGTTAAATCATTTTTTACTATTTATGACTGTTTCTTTGAATACCTATATTGTCATTACATAGAATTTTTATTTAGTTGGTTTTTAATATGGTTGATCTGCAGAAATTGAGAAACTCCAGACAACACACTTTAGTCCATACATTTGATTTTAGGGAGAACCTTAATATATCCAATACATCAGATACTGAATTAGTAGACGATGATATAGGCAGTGCCTTCCATAAATTAAAAAAATTCCTGATTCAAGAATGCAAACTCTGGTGGGACATAGCAACATTAGAGGAATATCTAGCCAGGAAAATTGTCCCACAAGGTTTAAGGATTAAAAAAGTATGTTCCTTTATATCAGAGAATGATGATTTCATTGATAATTGGCTTGGGATCTTGGATCATTGTTCTTTCAAACTTATACAACTTATAATTCAGGAAAGGAAAAGAGACTTAGTCAAGTTAACAGATAAGATAGAAGAATTAAATTGTCTGATAGCTCCTTTTAAAGATATAGAGGAATTTCAGGACCTAGAGAACAATATGCTCAGTATAGTTAAGAAGAAGGAAACTGCCATTATAAAGAAAAAACAAGGAAAACTAATTAGGGATACCATACCAATAGTTGAAGAAAATGAGTCGGAAACCCCTATACCAGATAATATTGTCCTTCAACACAAAAAATTGGATACCCCCAAAAAAAGCAGGTCCAACAATTCCACTACTAACAACATGAAAAATGATTATTCCAATCAAAATAATAAAAATTCGAATAAAAATAATAACAAAAACGGAGTTAATAATAAGAAAAAGGAGAACAGAAACTTTGGTGATCCCAATAAAAAAGATTTAGGATCACATCCAAAACAATTCGATCCACTATATGACAATAATTTTCGGCCCAGATATCCCTATCCGCCTCCATATTATAAGAAGTTTAATAAATTTCGTGGTCCTAAACCACAACAATATTGGACAGGGAAACATCATTCTCATAATAATAGAAACAACTCCTATATAGGCAATCATAATCCCTATTATTATTTTAGAGAACCCACTCCTCATTATCCCTCTGATCAAGGGAGAAGCTATGGCAATCATGACTTCTTCCAAGATAGGAGATATGAGGACTATTATCCATCCCCATCCTTCAGATCTAACTACAATGCTCATTTTTTAGAGAGGGATCCAGAGGAAGGTCACTCTCCCCATTGGAGATACTAAACCATAAAGGTAAAAACAACATGACCATAAGGATACATAAGGAAAGGGGTAAGAAAGGGGGTGATAAAAAGAAACGTAACCGTAAAAAGTTACTCAAAAGAAAGGAGAAAAGGAATGGAAACAAAGCTGGTCAGAATATTGAAGACCACAGTCCAGGAGAATCAACATCTGATAGTATTACCCCCATATTTAATTTAAGTACCCACTCCCTGACTTCAGAAGAATCATCTCTCCTGAACAAAGGTCTTAAGTTTGCTCCAAGCAATTCTTTTAACCTATTTGAATCCTACATAGATTTGCAGAAATTTATTCGCAAATTATCATTAAAGAAATTTTTTAAGACTGATACAGTAGATATGACAGAGAAATCAGAGATCCCAAATATATCTAAAGACCTTTCATATTCATTCAAACCTAAGTCAGTATTTTTTCCCAAACACAAGAAGGGACATTTAGTTCAAACATTCGAACACTTGGTCCTCAAAGAATTTGAAAAAATAGCAGATACTGGTAAAAAGGGCAAATACAGACAGATAGATAATTTGAGTAAGAAAGAAAGAGAAGCCCTAATATCCCTAAAAAATCAGAAAGAAGTAATCATTAAACCCGCTGATAAAGGGGGTGGCCTGGTATTACAAAATAAACTTGATTACCAGGCTGAAGTGGAATCACAAATTCAAGATACCACAACTTACCAGAGATTATCCAATGACCCTACTAGAAACATATTAAAAAACATGATTAAATTTGTAGATAGTCACATGGTCAAAGACACGATCACTAAAGAGGAACGGGCCTTCATAATTATAGAAAATCCTACTATACCAGTCTTGTATACCTTGCCTAAGGTACATAAGAATTCAAAAAAACCTCCAGGGAGGCCTATTGTGTCTGGTTCAGGATCATTGACGTCTAATCTTTCTAGGTATATAGATTTTTATTTACAACCACTTATGAGTAATATAAAATCTTACCTGAAAGATACAACAGACATCTTAAATAAACTGAACAGCATTCCATGGGAAGAAGGTTTCCTACTGGTCACAGCAGACGTCACGGCGCTATATACAATCATTAATCATGAGGCCGGGATTAATGCTGTGTCCCATTTCTTTACACAATCCACTATTAATTCTGATTTACAATTATTCCTTTTAGAGGGCATTAAATTTATCCTTAATAATAACTATTTTAAATTCAATGGTTCATTTTACAAACAAATAAGGGGAACAGCCATGGGGACCAGGTTTGCCCCTAGTTATGCCAATTTATTCATGGCATGGTGGGAAGAAAAAGTCATTCCCACCGCAGGGGAAAACCTGGTCGCGTGGCATCGTTATATCGATGATGTTTTCTTTATTTGGAGGGGGTCTAGAGACACTTTGGATGATTTCTGAACTTTTCTTAACACCAATGATTTTAACATAAGACTATCTTTTGACATTAGCCAAGAGTCGGTTAATTTCCTCGACCTTAACATCTATGTTGAACAGAATAACATCAAAACTAAGAATTTCACAAAACCTACGGATTGTAACTCATATATACCCATACAAAGTCACCATCATAAACCCTGGTTGGTGAATATCCCAAAGGATCAGTTTTTAAGACTCAGGAGGAATTGTTCAGACATTGAGGAGTTTGCAGTAGCAGCGGATAAAATGAGAAATCAATTTTTGGTTAAGGGATATAAAGAAGATCTCCTGGATAGGGAGATAGAGTTTGCTAGAAAAATGGATAGGAATAACCTATTGGTCCCTAGAAAACAGAAAAAACATCATGACCAAGATAAAGTTACTTTTATCACGAGATATAATCAAAAATCGAAAGAAATGGAAAGAGCCATAACAAAACATTGGTCTATCTTGACAGAAGATCCTGATTTGGCAAAACATCTGGACCCTCGTCCGAAAATTGTTTATAAAAAGGCCCCTAACTTGAGGGATGTTTTAGTAAGGAGTGCTTTCAATGAAACCAAACCCAAAGGAAGGATAGTCACAAAAGGGTTTTTTAGATGCGGAGATTGTCCCATGTGTAAAACATGTAAAACAGAAAAAACTATTTTAAACTTTTCTCCTTTTAATACCAAAAAGTCTGCTCCTATTAGGGAATTTATTACATGCAATTCAAAAAATTGCATATACGCCATCACATGTAGCTGTAATAAGACCTACATTGGTAGAACTTCCCGCTCCCTAAAAGTTAGATGGGGGGAGCATTTAAGGAATATCAAAAAAGGTGTACTTACTCATTCTCTGTCGGCACACTTTAAGGACCATCACCAGAGCAATGTAAGTCACATAAAATTATTCTGTGGGATAAAACAAATTTCTATGAATGGGAGACAAATGGAATATGGAGATATCTTGGCAAAGACAGAAATGCAATATATTTTTGATTTTGGTTCTTTGGAACCCAAAGGTCTAAATCAAGATTTTGAGCTAAAATGGTTTCTGTGATTTTCTCTCCTTACAGTCATACTACCCTGGAACGCCCGATCTCGTCCGATCTTGGAAGCTAAGCGGGGTAGGCCTGTTAAGTACCAGGAGGGGGACCTCCTGAGAATACCAGTTATCGTAAGTTTGTGAGATTTGTGACCACACCATTTGAATAGGCTCTGAGTCCTGTTTGTCCTGGTATATATACTACGATTATTTCCATATCCAATTTATAGTTTATTCCCCAGATTTTTTGATAGCATACAGCTCTTCATTTTTTGATAGCATAAAGCTCTTCGTTTTTTGTACACTATGAGGTTATGTTAATTAGTCACCTATCCTTAATTTATATCCCGTATTCCCCCAATAGATCTTCCTATGGATTTGGTCTCAATGTACGGGGTGTGTATAATCCTATACATATACAAACTTAGGTTGTGGGTTATATGGATATGGAATCACATACATATAGGGATCACTAAACCTACCGGTCAGGTTCTCTAAAGTATGTTCCAAAGGGCAAAGGTTTTTGGTTATAATCCCATCCCACGCTCATTTTAATCCTATTTATTGTAATCATTTTGGTTTATTTCAATCTTAATTATTTTAACCATTATAGTATAGAGAGGATCCAAATACATTTGTTTCAACAGGTGCATTTTAAGGGTACGATCATAATTTTCATCGTAATTATCAACCCGGTGCCTTTCAGTTGGATGTCATCAATAGTTGTTATATGTGTAACGGATTCACTATTCTTATTGGTTAGGTTCCTTACAAGGATTCATATTCATTTCATGGCCAATTAAGTTCCAATTAGATCACAGTATTGCTAAGGCTGTAATATCCAGCAATTACCTTTTACCGTTATATAATATTTATTTTCAATTAGGTCCCTCCCCCCCCGCCTGTCTTTATATCTATAGTACTTATATTTTGTGATAATGTTACCACATTTCACTAGGCAAAATTCTTTTAATCTGCATATTCACTTATTTAAGTATACAGAGCTGTATCAATTCATAATATATAATGATACAGTCATTCACTCAATTTGCTTTCACCTAAATTGTCACGCAATCATTTAAATGATGACAAGGTCTGTTTTACATCAATCTTATTTGTTATTTGTTTGATATAAATATCATGTTATAGTTTCTTCACTCACTATTTTTTCCACATTGTTTATGTTTATGTGATAAAAGTATCAGAACCCAGCATTGTAATAGAAGTCTGGTCTCTGATATACTCTTTGGGCTTTTCTTTTTCTTTTCTTTTTATTCATTTATGGAATAATCAAAATTAGTCAGTAGGTTATAATATTTATTTATTTTTTCACATTCTTCTAAGGTTACGTTATTATTATTTCCAATTAGCGCATATCTAAGTGTATAAACAATTTCTATGTCAAAAGGTTTTATTCATTTTCAGTGTATCCATCGATTGCAGCGCTTTGCTGCCTGTACTATGTGTTTTAAATATCCCCACGGTCATCTGCACCATGTACACATATGCAAATATAGTGGACAGTATCGATGCTCACGGCATCCCTCATAATAGTAAGCAGGTGTGCTAAGCTGATCCACCAATCAGGACTCTGGAACATGCATAAAAACTTACCTTGGACTCCACATGATCACCACTTTGAGAAAGAGGCGACCCCTCGAAACGCGTCGTGTAAACCGAAGCGGAGCTAGCAACTGAATCCCTTTCCGTTCGTCATTCGCGTAGATGTCGATCTGCTTTAATAGCCAGTAACCAAAGATCATCTAAGGTCCTGGGAGAGAGATATTGCACTAGAGCATCTCTGAAAAGGACACTTCAAGCTGGTTTCAACATCGTTCAGCCGTGGGTACGGACTTTTATCAGTGCTGGCACAGCATATCATGCTTTTACCTTGTTCTTTAATGTGGGGTTTTATCATGCTATATGCGGATGTTTCATTTTAAATATGTTTATTAAATTTTCTCTTAATTTTATTTCTTGTCTTCCATGCGTCACATACTGGAGTTCAATGGATTATTGACAAACTATTAAGGCATACCCTGCTTACTATTTACAACTATATAATATATCATCTCTTTTTTATTATCATCTTTTTCAAAAGAGTTTTATTGTGTTCACAGCGCTAACTCAAAGTATCTTTCCATAGCATCTCTGAAAAACCTGCCCTAAACTGGCTACGGAGAGCTGGGTCATTCCACTGACAGTCTGTAGCCCAACAGCGGAACTCCATGGCATACTCTTCGGCTGTCGGGCGACCCTGGCGAATGGCCCTGTTGGCCTCAGCAGTAGCCATGCGGTCTGGATTATCATAAATAAGTCCCAAGTGTTTAAAAATGGTGTCCACGGTTTGTCTGGCAGGGTGTTCCAGTGGAAGACTAAATGCACAGGTTTGTGGATCACCTTGGAGGAGAGAAATAACAAATCTAACACGCTGTAACTCATTCCCTGAAGCATTAGGCCTGAGCTGGAAGTAGAGTAGACAACTGTTCTTGAATTGTTGGAACTTAGTTCGATCTCCAGAAAATCTAACTTTAATGTCTGAAGCAGCAGCGAGTGGTGGAGCATGTGCTTGAGCTTGGCTACACCGCAAGTTAGTGATAGCGTTAATGGTGTCCGTGGTAACTGACTCCATGTTGACGACTAACGGTAAACGGCCGGTTTTAATGTTAGGAGAGTACTCACCAGGGCGTAAAGTCTAACCAGAGTCTGGTGTTCACTGGAGCCCCTGATGGTGGGGACAGTCTGGGCTGCAGAACAAAGGCAGGTTGTGGCCCCCGGCGGCAACTCCTATGCATGTGGGTGAGATGCAAATGACAAACAGTAGATGGAAAGATCCCAGTGAAAGAACTCCTGACAGACTGGGGCATACACTCACACTACACACCAAGACACAAACAAACAAGCAGAGGCAAGGAATAAGGCAAGGAAGGAGGACACAGGACACAAGGGGTTAAACCAGTAAGCAGGGCACTCAGCAGTCAAGATGGCACAAGGCAAAGATCTACAGAGAGAGAGAGAGAGAGAAAGAGGAGAGAGAAGAAACAGCACGGGGAGCAGAAGCTATAACCGGTGGGGCAATCGTGCACCCGATGGCCTATTTACAGGGGAGGCTGGCCAATCAGGATGCAGAACCAGGACCAGCCTCCAGAAGCAATTCGGCGCTTGTCTCGGCTGTAATGCACCAGCCGGGACCAATGAACACCATGCGCCACCTGCTGAGCAACCAGAACAAGGGACCACTAAGCGCCGAGCAGCAAAAGAGGGAGGAGAGCGGGCACATATGGCTAATTTGCATGCCATCCATTCACATGATGGCATTCAGGAGGAGAGTGGCCGATCCGGAAGAAGATGGCGCCGGAGAAACGGGGAACAGGTAAGCGTTACATGCGGCATTTAGCAGTCGCCAGTCGCCCCAGCCAGGGGACCTCAAAGCCCACCTGAGCTGTACACGCGCTTTAGTTACCTCTTCTGCTGGCAGAGAACTACATTTCCCAGCATGCAGTGGATGTAAAGGAGTCATTACAATAAACAGCAGTTAGAAAATGGAAGTTGGAGATTCTAGAAAGGGGCAGGACACAGTGAGATAAGATGGTGGTGTGACAGAGCAGAGACTCAGGGAGAGAGACATCCAGATGGAGTCCCCTTGCAGTGTGTGAGAGAGAGGGATAAAAGTCTGACTGGTATAAGAGACTGAGAGATTAAGGATAAAAAAGGACCCTGAGAGCAGAAGAGGCCAAGGTTATAGGCCGCATAGACAGCCACCTAGGCTCCCAAAGGTCATGCAGCCTCACAGGCAAGTCCGCACCCAACTAATAACAGCTGCCCCAGCCGGTGGGGAGAGCATGTGCTGCTTAGTTTATCATCTAGATACAACCACAGCACAGCACAGATTATCAGCAGTCATGCAGCACAACTGTTCCTGTGTCATGTGCTGAATCACTGGGTTACTATGCACCATGCACATAGTTGCCCTGGCCTCTGACTCTAGGCTATGGGACTACCCCACTGTCCCACCCACTTCACAACAAGAGTCCTATAAAAAAAAAGTTGTTTTGTTTTTCTTTTTAAAAGATCTGCTGCTGAAAATGCAGCTGGGCCTTTTACAGCACTCAACACACTCAACAGGTAATGCTCCAACGGGAGTCCTGTAGGACCAAATCTGTTACTGAATGGCAGTAACCCTAACCTATACGGTCACTGCCATTCAAGAAAAGGAATTTTGTCCTACAGGGCTCCTGTAGGAGCCCTGTATTACCAGCGATCACGTGACCGCAGACCCAGACGCCACCCAGAGAGAGGAAGAGCCAGAGGAGGAAGGCAGATAACATCAGAGGTAAATAAGAAAATAAATGGTCTGACATGAAAGCTGGCACTGTCAATAAGGGAGCAGATGGAGGCTGGCAATAAGGGAGCAGATGGAGGCTGGCAATAAGAGGCAGATGGAAGCTGGCAATAAGGGGGAAGATGGAGGCTGACAATAAGGGGGCAGATGGAGGCTGGCATTAAGGGGGCAAATGGAGGCTGGCAATAAGGTGGTAGATGAAGGCTGGCATTAAGGGGTAGATGGAGACTGGCATTAAGGGGGCAGATGGAGGCTGGCATTAAGGGGGCAGGTGGAGGCTGGCATTAAGGGGGCAGGTGGAGGCTGGCATTAAGGGGGCAGGTGGAGGCTGGTATTAAGGGGGCAGGTGGAGGCTGGCAATAAGGGGGCAGATCGAGGATGGAATTAGGGGGGCAGATGAAGGCTGGCATTAAGGGGGCAGGTGGAGGCTGGCATTAAGGGGGCAGATGGAGGCTGGCAATAATGGGGGAAGATGGAGGATGGCAATAAGGGGGCAGATGTAGACTGCAATAAGTGGGCAGATGGAGGGATGGAGACTGGCACTGGGATTTTGGGGCAAACATGGAGACTGGCACTGGCAATAGGGGACAGACATGGATGCTGGTACTGGCAATAGGGGGTAGATGGAGACTGGCTCTGACAATAGGGGACAGACATAGAGGCTAGCAATAATAATAAGGGGCAGATATGCAGGCTAGACATATAAACAGGGGCAAACATTTGGAGGCTGGACATATAATAAGGGGCAGACATATGGAGGCTGGACATAATAAGGGGCAGACATGGAGGCTGGACATAGTACGGGGCAAACATGGATGCTAGCCATAATAATAAGGGGGAAACATGGATGCTGGCCATAATAATAAGGGGCAGACATGGATGCTGGACATAATAATAAGGGGCAGACACAGAGGCTGGACAAATAAACAGAGGAAAGACATATGGATGCTAAACATAATAATAAGGGGCAGTCATGGATGCTGGACAAGTAATAAAAGGGAAGATATGGAGGCCGGACGTATAAATGTGCAGACATATGGATGGTTAAATTATTAAAAGAGGCATGCCAGACACACCCATTTTCCACAGACACACCCACTGGGTGGTACAAGACACACCCTTTACCAGGCCGTGGAAATTTGTACCCTTCACAATTCTCAAATATTGGGGGGTATGGTATAGTGAAATTTACATCTATCTTGTTAGACATTACAGGGCTGGTGCTGAAATCAATTTTAAAAATTATTTGGGACGCTGTGAGGACTTAAGGAGCCAGAGGTAAGGACCGAGGGATCCAGCAAAATCAGCAGGGATTTTACACATGAATATGTCTGTTGTATAGTAGGCAGTATGAATTATGCTGCATCACTGATCCATGTATGCTATCGTAAAGGAGCTTTTTGATCTGAATACACGTATAAGTGTTGCAGCATCATCCATACTACACAGTAATTTTACAGATTAAAATTTATATTCTGTCATATTCTGAAAATATAAAAAATGTGCCTAGTGCCCTGAAAATTCTGGGGCCATCTCTGAGATGACTTTGCAGTGTAGAGTATGAGAGTTTACCAGATACCTGAGTGGAGATGAGCCATCTTGGACACAAATGCTGGAGACCAATGGGGATAGATAATGGTTACCATGGTTACCTTTGTTATTGATTTACTTGGACTGAGACATTTTGTTATCAGTCAGGTAGGACACAGGTGATAAATATTTTATAATATCCTATTGCAGGACTGTGATATAGTAACAAGGCGAAGTGTGGGGAAAGATAATCAGAGGATTATGAATGAGTCTAACACTGAGGAAAATTGCTCCTAGACATTATGGGGTAGATTCAGAACTACAACTGCCGTACGTTTACTCGCGTAGCGTATTTTCGTGTGCGTACCTTCTATACACTGTCCTAGGCACGCCCCTTGAATGTACGTATTTTGTCAAGATCTGCTTTTCAAACCCTACCTTAAATTTTGCCAACGTAACCGCAGTGATCCGCACACGTACATATGGGCAACACGTATTTACGCAGCTAAGCACTCCCATACTGTACACTTTAAATA
Source organism: Limnodynastes dumerilii (assembly GCA_011038615.1). Taxonomy (NCBI): domain Eukaryota; kingdom Metazoa; phylum Chordata; class Amphibia; order Anura; family Limnodynastidae; genus Limnodynastes; species Limnodynastes dumerilii. The sequence continues at coordinate 411,206 of WWET01001098.1, read as the reverse complement.
CAAACCCCCGCCTACTTAACGTATTTCAGACGTATTTTGGACTCACGTAAAATTGGCATGCCCACACGTAAGTATTTACGTGACACATACGTGAATGGCCCATACATTCACAATTACGCTAGGTTACTGAGCGTATTTTCTATGGTGCGCATGCGCAGTACTTACCAAAAGGCGATTTTACGTCTCCGCCACGTGTAAATTCGCTCACAAGCGTTGTTCTGGATTTGGCCCTATGTGCTATGTGCAACCGTTATGTCTGTTTACACTATGAAGAAGTAAGATCTGTATTATGAATACCTGCTGAAAAGACCTCATAATTGTCCTCATCTGTGTATTACATAAAGGTTTTTGTAAGATGTATGTTAGGGAAATTGAAGTCATTTTTATTGAGTATAATGTGTATTGCTAGTGAGTATTGTTGCTAGAGTAATATTGTAGTATAGCAGTTAAAGGAGTAGAGGTAGAGTATAATAAATCAGGTTTTAGCACTTGTTGTTCATTTGATATCGGGTCCCAGTTCAGAGGGGAGCATATGTCAGCGCGCATATCGTATCTCTGTGTGATTTCACACTGCGCACACACAATCGCACCCCATTCAGATCTGAGTGCAATTCAGGTTGCATTCTGAAGGGTGGTTTCAGGGAGGGAAGGGTTGGAGGGGCATAGTCAGAGCTGGCCCAAGCACCCAATCCAGAGCAGTGTGCATACGAAAAAAAGGAACTGTTTATTTCAAAACATTTGCACCTCCCACAGGTAATTTCTGAGTCCAGCAGACTGACCTTCTGTGACCCATTTTATACCCTTGTGACATTTCAAATGTGTTCCAAAGTGTCAAAAACCACTGCGATGTATTGTGCATGTGGTAATACATTTCCACATACAGTAAGTTTTTAAAAATATTTTTTTTTCAATTATTATTATTATTTGCAATTTTGTGATATTTACATTCAGACAAAGGTGACAAGACACAAGGGGCCTGATCCAGACCTACGCCCGCAAGCGATCGTACGCCGTTCGGGAGTGTAAAACCGGGCAAAAAAACGCACTGCGCACTGCAGTATGACAACTTCCGGTCCTCCGAAGGACATGAGCGTACAGCGAGCGTATTTTGAGCGTATTTTTCGCCCAAGGGGCGTGCGTTTTGTACGACGATAGTCCGGACGCTCTAGTTACTACACAGAGGCGGGGATAGCCATTTAAATTGTACAGTATGGGCGTGCTAAGCCCCGTACGACCAGCGTATCGGTACGAAAATTCGCACGGACGCTTGAAATAGTTAGGGTAGGGTTCAGCCGCCGTAAGTCGGTACAATCAATGGGAGTGTCATGGGCGTGAAAGTTTATACGCCCGGGCGATCATACGCTATGCTCGCGGGCATAGGTCTTGATCACGCCCAAGGTCGCAAGACACTGAACCTTCATTTTCAGTAAGTATTACATTATACTTGGGCACAAATCAGCATTGAGCTTAGCCTCTGTGTGCCTGTACATTATGTGCCCTCATTGGTTGCCACCCAAAGGCACCATTTTGTGTGCTTTTAAAACAAATGCAGCCCATCCTACTTTTACAAACGCATCAACGGCAGGTGCACAAATCTGGATTGCCTAAAGTGTTTATTTTAATGGCTTTAAAGTTACCGTAAATTATTTCAAACAGTAATGTATTTTTTATGTAAAATTTACAAAAAATCTTTAGGAGCCTGCACCTCACTAATAAATGTGCTGTTGTGGCATTTTAATTTACATGGGGGCACACTGAGGGCCGTATTCAGAGAACCGCATTATCGGCGACTTCCGTGCGTATTTTTAAGTATGTTTAAACTGCGCATGCGTAGCAACTTTTTATACGCAGTCAACGTAGACTATACGCGCGGAAGTGCCTAGTGGACGGACTTTGGAATTGGACGTAGGAAAATTCGTACGGAACTTACATGGAAATATACGCACAGAGGAATTTACATAGAAATGGGTTGGGGGGGCATTTAAATAAAGGGAAGTGGGCGCGATTACAAAAATACGCACGGACGGAGAACACATACGCTCTTAAATGGCAGCGGAGAGTTAGGGCTAGTCTATGGAGGCGGAAGTCTCCGAGAGGATGGATTAGCAAGGGGAGTAACTGGGGTTTTGGTGGGTGTAACTTGCTCCGCCTGTGTGTATATTTGCACTCCGATCGCAGCACGGAAATCTGAATACGGCCCTGAGTGGCTGTACTGCTTATACACTTAGTAGTGCAGTCACTGTAAATATTGCTCTGCCGTGACAGACTAGGTATTGCCTGTGTCCTGTGGCTCTTAAACGTCCCAAGCGTGATGGGCGTGAACTACGGTGACCCTTAACTTAAACCTTAACTTAAACTTATACTACAAGTAACGACACAGACCACCATGTTGGGAACTAAATTTTATTAATTAAGATGATGAGAATTTGGTTAAGCCAAATTATGATTGATGGGGGCCAAGAAAGCAGGTTAATATTAGATAATTAATCACGTGAAAATAAATGCATAAATGATGAATAACAAAGCATCATGGTGATAAACATTTGCAACTGTAATAAACTTGAGAACTGCACAAAACACACATAAACCAGCGAATGATAATCCAACAACGTAGGTACAGTGCTCAACATAAGTACCACGCGGGACCGTCCATCAGAACGTGTCCACAACCTACAACCATGAGCAGACGCACGTGATTAACTCAATCACTTCAAATGGGATTGCAACTCGCAATCCAGATGATGTCAAATTGACAGAGTCCAGAAATACAAACATGTTAACTAAAAATACTTACAACCTAACTAAGAAATAAACCTGCTTTCCGCCAACCAAAACCGCCACCATCAACTAACCAAAAACACACCGCACTCCAACCACAATATCTTCCAAAAATAAACGCATGCCCTCATCCGACAAGTGAACACCATCCTGTCTGTAAAGATTCTGATGGTCAAACCGGATCCTAGGATGATGAATAACAACACCTCCATGCAGCGACAGGAAAACTTTTATCGATCTGTTGATCCTCCTTCGCATCTTATCAATTACTGCCCCATCACCCGGGCAGCGCCAAGTGCGGCGAGGGACAATGTCAGACCAGCACCACTTCACGCCGGGCCACCAACTAAGGGCTAGCTGAAGGTCTTGTTTAATGACCCAGGTCAATTCCACCGCCGGGATACGGCCTATGTCATTGCCCCCGACATGCAACACAACCATATCCGGTCTCAACTCTGCCATCACCGGAGAGACGTTCCAATACCGCCGACCACAACATGCCCCGAACACCTTTCCAGACCACCTCCCATTCACTCGGAAGGGGCCACCGAGAGGAACTAATAAATTGACTAGCCCAAAAAACATATGAATGTCTAACTACCCACACAACCCGCCTCCGCGGGAAAACTGCTGTGAGGAAAGAAAAGAGAAGGTTAATCAGCATGCAGATCAGGTGAATAAAACATAAGGTAACAAACAATGCAAATGATCAATTAAGGGTATCAAATAGGGATGCCAACGGATCCGTACGAAGGTGAAAACCCCCAGTAGCCAGGGCAAGACTATATTGACTATGGGGAACTACAGGGCTGCCGCTGGAACCGGTAGGAAAAAGACCTGATGCAGCGAGCCAGTTACTTGGCTAGCCCCAGCAACCATGTCCATTCGTGGCGGGGAGGGAGGAAGACAAGGGAACAACTCACAACAACGAACACAATTAACACACAAGATGATAATAACAGTCAACAGAGCCCTGAAATGGTGCAAACGTCAAAGACCGCCAACCAAAGAGTTCCAGATATCGTCGTCAGTCCTCCGATAATGGCCGCACATAGGACTTGTAGGCCTGTGACTT
>WWET01001098.1:378136-393066 GCA_011038615.1 Limnodynastes dumerilii | reverse complement strand
TTTTTTAAACTTTCTTTTATTAAAGCAGCAATTATACAGAAAGTCACATCGACAATGAACATACAGAAGCTGCTATAGCATTTTTGAGATTATTCCAACAGTGTGAATATTATAACGGCAGTCAATAAGCATAGTGGTAATCACTAATGGAAAAGAAAAGAAAAAAAAGGGGGGGAGATCACTGCACAAATGAGCATGGGTATGGGTGAGTCACTGGAGATACACGGTTAAAGGTTAGGAGAAGCGTCTCATGGTTACCTAGGTAGTAAGTTTATCCCCGAAGGGAGTTGGGTAGGACCTTGTAAATTGAACCAAGGGAACCACACCCTATAATAGGCTTCCTCTGTGCCCTTCAAGTAGGCCGTCATTCTCTCCATGCCTGCGACAAACCAGATATACGAGGTCAGAGCGCGTAAGGAGGGGGGGTTGGCTGTTTCCAGGCTTTAGCAATGAGGCATTTGGCTGCAGCCAAAACATGGGAGGCCAGTTTACGGGAGGAGGCGTCCGTGTCAGGGATGGGGTAACATAATAGGAAGATCCAAGGATTTTTAGGAGGCGAGCAGGGAAGGAGGGTCATTAAGAGGGAATGTACCATATCCCAAAATGGAGTTAAAGTAGGGCCGGTCCACCACTCGTGAATAAGCAATCCAACCTCTCCCCAGCGGCGCCAGCACCGGGGGGAAGAGGAGGGAAAAATCTTTGAGAGACACTCGGAGGTGAGGTACCACCTGTAGTAAATTTTATATGCGTTCTCTTTAATCTTAGTACATATGGAGGATTTAGCCACGTTTAGGCGGACATCACCCCAGGGTTCATCCTCATCGAGGTAAGGGCCCAAATCTCTTTCCCAGTCTCTCTCATGTTTATCCTGGGGCCCCACATGGGTGGAAAGGATTTGGGATAAGGTCGGGGAATTTCTGGAGGAGGGAGGAAGTGGTGAGCCACTCATCTCCTTCTTTGAGATCTTGAGTATATCAAATTCCAAGGCGCCTCCACGGACGGGAGAAGGCCTTTGACTGCCCTGGAGGGAAGGCCGGATTGTCCCAGAGGGGTAATAGGGGGGAAATCAAGGGAGGGGAAGCTACATGGGGTCTACACAAGTCCCAAATGGAGGCTGAGTGGGCAGTTGTGGGTAGAGAGAGCATAGTGGGCGAACGACCAGCTTGCGGGGTCCCCCAAATGAACGATAGACAATGATGACAATCATGATGACAATCCCAGGTAAGTGGACTCAATATCCACCCAAGCTAATCTACCCAGGGACGCATATGACGTAGTAGAGTTTAAGGTCCGGAAAACCCCTACCTCCCTGGGTAGTAGGTTTCTTAAGCAGCGCTAAACGAGTTCGGGGGGGGGGGGGTGTGTATAGGAGTGGGGGGTGGGGGGGCGATGGTTCCATATAAACCTAACCAAAGAACGTTGAATGGAGGCAAAAGAGCATTCGGGACTTTTACAGGAAGGGTTTGGAAAAAATATAGCAGCTTGGAGAGGAGAGTCATTTTGACCGCTATGATCCTGCCCAGCCACGACAGCAGTAGGTGTCCCCAGGAGTATAGTTCAGAATTGAGCTTGTCTATGAGGGCAGGGTAATTGGCTGCATATAACGAATGGTAGGAGTTAGTCAGGAATATGCCCAGATATCGCATTTTAGAACGTTGCCATTTAAAATGGAAGGTAGTTGTAAGTTATTGGCTCTCCAATGGGGAGGTGTTTAAAAGTAGTGCTTCGAACTTAGACAAATTGATGTTATATCCTGACAGCTGGCCATATCGTTGCAGGGTAGTAAACAGGTTTGGTAGGGAGATACAAGGATTGGTTAAGGTAAGCAGCACATCGTCCGCAAAAAGGGATAATTTGTAGTCCTGACATCCAATTTGGATAACCGATATGTCTGGCGACTGGCGAATAGCCGCTGCTAAGGGTTCAATGTCCAGGGCAAAAATTAGAGGGGAGAGGGGGCAGCCCTGTCTGGTACCATTGCTGATGTATAGCAGCGGGGAGGGGGAGCCACTTACCATCACCCTCGCAGAGGGACACAAATATATGGACCGGATGCCGTCTAAATATGGGCCACAGAGGCCATATTTTTGCAGGGCTTGGTCCATAAAGTTCCAGGAGATCCTGTCGAACGCCTTCTCAGCGTCCAGGGACAGGACCACCGAGGGGGCGCCACGTGTTCTAGCTACGTGTATGAGGTCAGGGCTCGCCGAGTGTTGTCTCTGGCCTGCCTACACGGAATAAACCCTACCTGATTGTAGTGAACCAGAGAGGCCAGGACAACATTCAGTCTGGTAGCCAGAACTGTAGAGTAGAGTTTTATATCTATGTTAAGTTGAGGGTCCTTCCCTTCTTTAGGTATTACTATTATCCTAGCCTCCAGTGTCTCAAGAGGCCAGGGGGTACTGGACAGGGCTGCATTAAACATAGAGTGGAGATGGGGGAGACTGAATTTTTATTATATATGATCCCTTTTCCCTGCTCTCCTGTTTTTGCTAGATCTGGGGTAATCTGGTTACCTGTTATACTACATAAATAAATATTTGTCTGCTATGATTTTGCTAATGCCATAACTACATGATCAACTTAGATACAAGGATTTTACATTTCCGCATTAATTTCTTGTGGGATACCATAATAACTACTTTGATCCTCTTAATCTGGATTTGATCAATGCCCTGTTTCTTTGATCTTGTCATTATTTTTCTTAAGTAATTATTTTACTATTGGTGTATGACTCATATATGCTGTATCTATGATTAATATATTTTTCCTTGTATTTGCCAGATTCAAATCACCTGTTGACTGTGTTCAGCTGAAATCATTGGTCAGCGGCCGGTGATGTTATTATCCTACTTTTGTTTGTGGAACTACCATATAGTGGTAGTTCATGGCAGCAATTTTGCAAGCTGTCTATTAATTTTCCACTATTGGCTTATATGCAAATATGTTTTTTATTTCCTTCTTATTTTGCATGGATCTTTGCTTGTGAGGCAGTGTATGAGTGGGTGTGCTGGGGCACAGATGCTGCTAGAATAACAAATCTGTGATATTTTCTTAGTAACTGGAGGAATTCTTCAATTATTTATATGGATGGGGCATGGAGGTTAGTTCTAAGGAGCAGGGAGATGCCAGTAAATGCAAAGGCAGACCTGTAACTAGACTGTGTATATTTAATGAACATAAGATCATTTAGTAAAGCAGTCATTCAAAAACAACTGGAACACTGACTTACAGTTATTTTGGACCGAACCCAGAAGTAATAACGTCAGGGGACTTACGCAAGTAATTTGCGTAAGTCCCCTCACAAGTAACATTGGCGCATGCGCGTGCCAGATGTTACTCTAGCGTACCCGCTGACATACGGAACTCAGTTTGCAGGTATGATGAAGTGGCCAACCCTTCATTTATGCCTGCCATATCCCTGCCATAGAGGCGGGATAGGCATTTAAATGTGAAGTCGAGGGGAGAGGAAGGACACATATGAACGCAGATCAATGTGTAACAGTTAAGGTAGGGTTCTGGACACGTAAGTGTCCAGAACTACTACTGATAGAGGGGAGTGACGGGAGGTGTGCACTACCCTCTACCTTGCATAATTTCAGACCCCCGCACGTATGCAAATCGTGCGGGGGTCTGGATCTGGCCCATTGTGTCCAAAAAGGAATTCATTCATAGGAATAGGTTACCTATAGGTATGAATATTACAGAGGCTGTATTTAAATTAAAACTAATTATTAATCAGGGACTCATTTAATAAATGATTTTACATGGCTGATGCCTGCATTGCTTCTACAGTTATATTTCATAATGAGAGCAGGTAAAAATGCCCTTAGGACCGGATCCAGATGCTCGTACTTTGTTGACCATAACAACCAATCGAATTCTAGCTCTCACTTTCCTAATACATACTAGAGAATGTCAGCTAGAATCTGATTGGTTGCTACGGGCAACATCTCCACTTTTCCTTTCCCTCAGCTTAGTAAATCTGTCCCCTGAACTTCATCTCAAAAATGTTTCATCTATGGGCAACATCCCAAATCTAGCCCTAAATAACAATTTGGAAATCCTATTCTACTCTACTGTTTTACTTGTGTTCTCTAGATATAACATGTAAAAAATGAGTATGTTTTCTATAGTAGTTTAATGAGACATTTGGGGTTTTCAAAGCCTGCCATTTATATAGGGGAGTACATTTCAAACATGCAGGGGTGTTGATCTATCTATCTATCTATCTATCTATCTATCTATCTATCTATCTGTCTAATTATCTAATATCTATCCCTCTATCTATCTATCTATCTATCTATCTATCTATCTATCTATTATATAAATATATATATTTAATATAAGTGAATTATACATGAAAGGTAATTAGCACTTCACTAACTCTCAGATAATTAGTTTTTGCACTCTCATACTGTTATTTCTGCACAAATATTCTGTGCTTTTCAGTTTGTTTCCTAATATAACAGAGGTGATTTAGTAAAGAGTTTGATGGCAGTGAAAAGCATCATTAGCATTACACAGCATACATTAATTTACTGTATTGCTATTCATGTCATCTTAAAACAAATATGACCATTTTTTTCTCAATGTAATTTTCTAATGATTGCTAACATAAAACCATCCATTGCCAAATAGTGACATGACTGGTTGTGGGATGCTGTTTACACAAGACTGTATCATTATCTTGTGGTGGGTGTAATTAACTGCTGCATTTTCCTGGGTTTTGATATTATGAATATGTATTTCACTATTCATCAACTGCGTTATATTATTGTATGCTACGAACTTGCCCTGCAGTGAAATAAATACTAAATAACATGCACATATTGATTCATCTCATAGGCAAAGCCCTCATGGTCCACTACCAGAGTGGTTGCATTATGCATGTGTATTTCTCATTCAGAGCTGCTTGTTATTGTAGTCCCTCTCTCCATAGAAAATGATTATGGTTATTACCTTTCCATGCAGTTTCACCTGCTCTCATGAAGTATATTGTGCCATTTTATTAGCTTAGTTCATACCTACTTTTGAGAGTACATTTATGCAAGTGACACTGGTTTCCCAGACCAGACAGAAAGAAACAGAACAAATGGTATCCATAACCTCAGAAAATACCTGCAAAGCTCACCATCCCCATCCCCAAATACTTGTATGCATTTGTCTTTCTGACAGGGAGGATTGGCCACTGGTTGCCATAGCTATGCCCTATAAGCAGGACACTGATTCTACTACCATTTGACTCTCATATGACACTTAATATGTCTCTGCATCTGCCCCCCCCCCCTCTCCCACTACTGTCACTAGTGCTGAAGGTCTCTGCCCATCTGAAGGTCAGTGTGAGATGATGATTTCTAGAGAACATTTAAGAAGGTTCCCATCACATTCCTCATATAATACTATGCAGGTATCCTGGTATTCTGTCATTGTATAAATATGTTCTATACCTGTAGTACTATATCTATTTGGTCAAAATTTCACAAGTAAGTAAACTTTATGCAAAATTCTTTGGCAGGAGTACAGTTTTGGTGTTAAAATCTGATTAAATAAGACTTGTTCAGATAATTGATAGATTTATGGGAGTTTTGTGTCCATTTAAATAACTTAAAAACATCTTTTCTATTGCTTATCACCTTTGTGACCTTAAATGACATATTACAATGGGGTAGATCCAGAACAATAGCCGCGAGTGAATTTACGCTAGCCGCTAGCGTAAATTCACACATTAGTACTAACTGCGCATGCGCACGGCAGATGTTACGCCACGTAAGGCATAGCGTAAGGAGCAGTCACGTATCAGTAGCTTATCAACTTACGAAGGGGCGTGCAAGCCATACGCCACCCGTATTTACAGGCATTAAAATCGTACAGCATGGGTGTGCTTAGCAGCGTAGCTACGTGTGGGAAGTCCGTCCGCTAGTGGTTACACAGCGTAAAGTTAAGGTAGGGTTTGGAAAACATAAGGCGCCTAAAATACGTACATAAGAGGGGTGTGCCGAGGGGAGTGCATAGAGGGTACACTAGCGTAGGAACGCAGCGTAGTAAAAGCGTAGCTCTGGATCTGGCCCAATGAGAATTAATTTCTGCACCATACTGTTACTACTGTTAATCATTTTAATACACAATTATTTAAAGAAATTAATATAAAAAGGGGTAATTATTAGCATCATAAAGTTTGATCTTCATTATGCTTTTAATTCTGCAAATGTCTCTAGTTGTCTGCCAAATGTATTTCAAGGTGCAAACCCGATTCATAACCAATGGGACTACATTCAGTAATTACATTTTTGCCAAGCTACTACCCCTCTAGGGCCACTTTAAGATTGTCAACTGTTTTTCTCCCAAAACACTTTTTCATTTAATTTAATTGAATTTCTATTTTAAATTATTAATGAGAGTGAATGCTAATGAGACTATATTAATTGCACATTTATCTGCATTTTACTGTTCTTATAACCATTGCTTAAGTGCAAAAGGTTTGCCATTTATAGTATTTACTAAACTGCAGAAAAATAGAGATGTTGGGCTGGATCCAGACTTAAGAAGGAGATTGCAATTAAGGGGCTGATCCGTAATTTTTACGGCGGCCGTATGCATAAGAACGGCAGAAGATCTAGCGTCCATAAGTACAGTGTAATTACAGAAGCTAATTAGGAGGAGAGGGCTGGGTTAAACACTGTACGCTCCTGTGTGAGCGTAGTTACACACAGTTACGCCGACTGAATTAAGGGTAGCCTTCAGCCGGCGTAACTGTGTAACTATGCTCACACAGGGGGAGTGACAGGGCCGTACTTACGTCCAGCGGGTCAGCATAACTCTGGATCAGGCCCTAAGAGAGGAAAGTTACTCCTGGGCTAAACCATGTTAATTTTAGGGGGAGTCAAGTTAATTATATTCTTTGCATATATCATTGAATTGCTTACTGCACACAGATACTGACCAGCTTTACTATCACACTGTTATTTAGACTTGGGATAGGAAACATCACCTCCCAACTCTAATACTGTTTGCAACAGATGAAATATGACTCCCCTGCAATCAACGTGGTTTAGCCCAGGAGTAACTTTCCTCTCTTAATTTCAAGCTCCTTCTTAAGCCTGGATCCAGCCCGTAGACCATAATATATCAGACGCTAGCTGACATTCTCTAGTATGTAATACCCCTTTCACATCTCGGGCAAAAACCCAGGTTTTTGCCGTTAGACCCGGGTCAATGCTCCAACAACCCGGGTTGAGGTGTCATATGAAAGGTCCCGGGGAATTGGACGTGGGAGAATAGAAAGGTTTTTTCCGGGTCCGACCCAGGTTAGGGGTTAGTGTGACAGGTGAAATCCTGGTTTGGCAACCCCGGGTCTCACCTAAAGAAACCTGATTGGAGGGATTTGTTTACTATTGAATTCCATTCAACCTTGCAGTGTGAAAGGGATCATTCCAGAGACTGTGACTCTTAATGTTCTGCCTCCACAGCAATAATTGTAAGACCCGGGATATTGCCAGGGTGCAGATGTGAAAGGAGTATAATTGGAAAGTGAGAGTTAGAATCTCATTGATTGCTAGTGACAACGGGCCTGATCCAGAGGTACGCCGATGCACTGTGCTTACTAAAGCACAGCGTATCGGCGTTCACTTACCTTGACACTCCCCCTGTGCGGGCGTATGGCCCCTTCCTTACTCCGGCTGAAGGCTACCCTAACTTCAGCTGGCGTAAGGAAGGGGTCATATGCTCGCACAGGAGCATATGACCGCTTAGCCCGCCCTCCTACCCTCATTTACCTACCTCCCCCCGCCCCCCTGCACTAACCTTAACGTAGGGACGCTGGAGGACGTCCCCTCCAGCGTCCCTACGGCGCTGCTACGAACGCCCGATCCGGGATCGGGCGTTGCTATAGCAACGCCGGGCAACATCTGCACGGCGCATGCGCAGATCGGCTGAAAAGCCAATCTTACGCTTACGCCCACCGTCCTAGCGACGAAGGGCGTACCTCTGGATCAGGCCCAACATCTCTTTTAGTATAGTAAATCTAGCACCTAATCCTCACAGTAATACAAGTAAAGAGAAAAATGTTGTGTGCTACCTACCAGAAAAACCTCCTGTAATTGGTAAAATATAATCTAGTGTGTATCCATATTCATAATGAAGCACCCCCAAAGACTGAACTAAAACACTCATTGCTATTTAACATTATTCAGTACTTAATAAAAAAAAAGGCTTGGTAAATAAAAAACACATCTCTGTATTGTATCATTATTTGCATCCTTATATAATAATGATACATTAATATTTCTCTCTTTTGGTAACACCACTGGCACATTTGAGAATGCCTAGTACCTAATGCCTAGCCCTCTTGAAAAAAAATCAATTCACAATAAGGGCATAATGATGCTAGTTTTTGCTCTCCTGTCAGAGCGATGTGCTGTAAGCTTGTAATCAGACAGATGTGCTACTGGCTAGCAGTTAGGATACTTAAGTTATTTTTAGAGGACTTTAGTAAAATAATCTGAGCTTAATATGTTTTCCTGTTGGTAATCAAAATATAAAGCAAGGCAGCTGAATTCCGTCTCTCAGGGAAACGTGCGAGTGCATCAACGTCCCCAAGCAGCACAGAACGCTGTCTCCGTCATTATTGCTTTGTAGAAATCCTCTTGGCTGATGAAGTCTGGGCTTCTCTTCCGTTGCCAAGGAAAAGTGTAAAAATGAAGAACTGCCAAAATTCTCTTGGATTTCTTTCATTTAATCTGATTGCACATTTATATGACTTTTCAAGTGAATCCACTTCAGTAATAAAGTATTCTTATAGGAGAAGTTGGGATTACCAAAAAACAACATGTTTCTGTCTTTATAGATGAAAGCAATATATCAGACGGCAGGTTTTATTCATAGGTACCAGTCCTGCAAACATAATCCATATTGCAATAGAACACACTATATTATTCTGCCGCAGCCATAAGCCTTGATTGTGCATAGAAATGTGCTGTAAATGTGGTTACTATGTTCAGCTGTTATTAGAGCCATGGGCATGCACTAGTATATAATATGTGACATGTGACCAAGGGACTCAGCACGATACCACAGTTGGCTATACACTATGGCATGGGTGACTGACGTGAGGGCTGATCCAGAACTGCGCTTACACCTATTTGTTAGCGATTGTTAGCACTGCGCATATATGCGATGTCCTGTTTCCATGCACTACTTCCCGATTTCGTGGGCTGGTGTAAGACAGAGGAGATTTTAATCAATGGCAGCCCTTATTCTTAGTAAGAGCACAGCCTTACACATCTAACAATTATTATATCTGCCTAATTTAATAACAATTAATAAATTGGTACTTCAAATCTTTGGGCCGTATTCACAGATGCGTGTGTATAAAGTACGCAAATATGCGCACGTACGTGGCAAGGCAACACCCATGACACTCCTCTTACACGGATGCTTTTTGGTGACTTACTCGTCCATAGAGCACCCTTACGTGCGTATTTTCCTTCCATACGTGCGTACATGACTAACCGTGCCCATATTAGTCCATTTAAATGCCCCCCCACACTTTCACTAAACTACGCATGTACGGAAGACAACCACGCCCCTCCATACGTATGTCACTAGGTCCGATTTACAAATCCGGGTGTAATGGACTTGTGTAAAAAAAAGTTACTACGCATGCGCAGTTCAACTGTACCTAACAATACGCACGGGAAAAGTAGCAAAACCGCAACTGTGAATCCGGTCCTTTATTATCAATAAACAACATAAATGACACAAATATAAATTATTATATATACAAGATACTTTAGAACATGCAAACTCCGGATAAGCCCCGTAAAGCTCAAATGTTTGCAGCGTAAGAAGATTGTTTGTCCAGCATGAAATGAATGATTTTCTGTACTGCCCTACGCCCATCAGTCAGTATGAACAATATGATTATTATTGGATCTGAGCATTGCCTTCAGCACCTTTTCCTCTGCACTCTGCATAAGTATGAAGGCCCGGATTCACAACCCCGGACGTATTGCACATACGTCATTAATTTACCGATAATAGCTACTACGCAATACGTCCGGGGTTGTGAATCCGGGCCAAACTTTGCACTTATTTGCAAACATCCTCCTGTGATGAATTATTGAATATTTAAAACCAAGCGCAGTGTATATCATCACAGTGATGTATGCTGAAAATGGTGGCAATGATATGTGCATCTGAACCAGTCACAATGCAAATGTAGTAACACTAGAGAAGGGAATACATTTAGCAAAAGAAAATAAATAGTTTTATTACTATCTATATTCACAAGTCGCAGAATGGCCTTAAATTTTGTATTGGAGTTTGAAATTGTAACGCAGTGGTCTGAAATAGGTTGTGGAGCATAATATGCCTGAACGTAGACATTACCTGTGGCTGTGCCGTATACTGTGTGCACATACAGCTGCATTCAGATCTAGATCTTGTGCAATTGCTTGAGCACGTCCTTACTGTCCATTGACTGCATGCCTGCACTCCCTTACCTGCCATGACATTCTACACAATTGGGTTTAGGTTTACCAGGCCCCTATGTCTAGTTTGTCATTACATTTACAGCACTGTGGACTTGATTCAGAGACTAAACATATGAGAGTAAGTTACTCCTGGGCAAAACCATGTTGATTTCAGGGGGAGTCCAATTTAATTTGTTGCAAACAGTATTAGAGTTGAGAAGTGATGTTTCCCAGCCCAAGTTTAAAAGGCAGTGTAAAAGTAAAGCTGGTCACAGTCTGTGTGCAGGAAGCAATAGCAAAGATATATTCCTACATGTAAAGAATACAATTAACTTGACTCCCCCTGAAATCAACATGGTTTTGCCCAGGTGTAAATTTCCTCTCTTGTTTTCAATCTCTGAATCAGGTCCTATATAACTAATGCTTCAATTCAGTCATGTTCTTATTAGTGGGAAGGCAGAGATGAGAGGGAACAAGTGCAGCCCCTGAGTCTAGCTGACTGGGAAGTCAAAATTAACATTTGGTCAAAAAACCTTTATTGTAGCTTATACATATGACAGACACAATGGACCTGATTCACAGATAAGTTGGAAATAAGTACATGTGGATTCGCAAAAATATGCACCTAAGTGGCAAGTGCACTCCCACGACACCGCCCTCGTTCTTACCGATCTTTACTGCCTTCCGCATCTATAGAGCTGCCTTAGATCTCAGTATATATCTTCAAACCCAGCCCATACTGCCCTATTTAAATGCCTCCCCTCACCCACTTTTCATAACTTCAGGCATAAGAAGTATTGGCACCCCCCTTACTATGGATCTCATTAGGCATGGAGTTGAACTCTGTGCGTAACGGGTTTCCGTGAGTAACATCTGGATCATGCATGCGCCATTCGCAAAAAGAATCGCAAAGATACGCACATGGTCTGCGTATATTTAGGTAATACTACTACTCTCAGGCAGCATTTACAAAACCGTGGCACGGTACGTATATAGTGAAGCAGACGCCCGCGGCTCTGTAAGTAAAGCTGTTGGATGAAAGCTGAAAAAGGTTATAAGCAGCACCCAGTACTGAATACTGTTTATAAACAGTCACAGTCTGTGCATGAGACGGTTGCTTGATGGGGGGTGCTCAACGGGAAGCTTTGCCCTGGGCCCCCCACTCGTAGAGGTGGCCCTGTAAAAGTGGTGGGACTGCAGCAGTTTTAATATTAATAAAACGGAATGTAAGTAAATGCAAATGTAACATTTTGCAGAAAAAGATTTTAAAATTTCATTTAGCCTCAAAACCAAGTATTAGTATGTTTGTATTATATGTAAGACTTGCAGATACAGAATCATTAGTTCATCATGGCAATTTTAGTCTAAGAAATGAGGTTGCAATTCAAAGGATGCATTTGGAAAATGTTACACATCCATGCTTACTTCACTGAGTCTGTCAAACAGGTTCACAATGAATTTCAACTAGTTTAACAGTTATTACAGTACATAATAACTCACATGGAAAACTGTCAAGTACTTGGTCAAATTGGATCAATATTACTGTACAGTGTCAGGAATGAAAGCTTTGTTTATTAGCAAGAATATATTCTGCTGTTCATTGTGCAACTTGCTTGAAAAAAATGACCAATACATTTTATTACCACACATATATCTGATCCATAGTAATTTACAATTGTAGGTAGCAAGATGAAAGAGATATACAAAATGCACCAAAAATGTTAATAGAGAACTCTGCTGCTATTCCAATAACTGTAAACAAAACACATCAGTGTTGTCAAAAACAGTAACAGAGATAAAACAGTATGGTTGAAACTAGCGCTGTGTTGAACAAGACATATGAGAAGAGGTAGCGTTAGACTTCTAGACCCAGATTTGGGAGTTTGGAAAAGTGGAGATGTTGCCCATAGCAACCAATCAGATTCTAGCTGATATTCTCTAGCATGTAATAAGAAAGTGAGAGCTAGAATCTGATTGGTTGCTATGGGCAACATCTCCACCTTTCCAAACCCGCAGCTTAGTAAATCTGGCCCCTAGTCAGCAGTGATAAGCGTGTGTCAAAACACGCAGGTTGTGAGTCACGGAGAGTAAAAACTAGAAGTGTTGCTAAAGTATGAAGGAATCGGTACTCACGCTGTATCGGTGATTTGTAGAGTGATTCTGCTTGCGGTATCGGGTGCGTTGACTGTGTGTGCCGGTTTTTCTTCTCCCGAAGCAGCAGCTTTAACTGTTTCTTTGCCTGACTCTTGTTCACCTGTAGGCGGTAATCCACTCGAACTGGTGTGCCGGTATATGGATAAAACAAAACAAAACACCTCGATGGTGCAATATCATTTATTGGTGAAACAAATATTAAAAGAGTGAGTAATTCGTACTCACAATGGGCCTGATCCAGAGCAACGACCGCAAGCGAGCGTACGACGAGCGTATGCGAAAATTCGTGAAAAAATTTGCAACGCGCATGCCCAGTATGACAGCTTCCGGTCGCCCGAGCGTCATGAGCGAATAGCGGGCGTATTGTTAGCGTATTTTTCGCTCACGGGGCGTACTTTCTTTACGATGGTCGGCTGGGCGCCCGTTTTACTACAGGGAGGCGGGGATAGCCATTTAAATTGTACAGTATGGGCGTGCTAAGCCCGTACGCTCAGCGTATTTTCTGCGAATTTTCGTACGGCCGACGGTCGTACCCAGTGTAGGGTATAGCCGCCGTAAGCAGGGACTTTACTATGGGAGTGTTAGGGGCGTGTATGTTGATACGCCCGAGCGAACGTTCGCATTCGCCCGTCGTGCGAATTTTCGTAGCGCTGGATCAGGCCCAATATGTTCATAAAAACAGTAGTTTTGAGTTATATGACAACCGAGTGTCGTTGATGCAGGAATCTTTACAGTCCAATCTGAGTTTTTTCAAAGTGCTGTGGTGAGATAGACTGCCACATATGTTGGTGTCCGTTCAGCCAACGCGTTTCCATCCTTGGCGGGTCTTTTTCAAAGGAGTTTAAGACACAGTCTTTTTTTATACCATTTGAGACATTTCTATTTTTATTTTTACAAGGTGTCACTACAATATGGTTATAGATAAGGTTACTGTTTGCTTGTATGATAAGGGGCAACAATTTTTATCATACCATATCATATCCTATCCACCGTGATACTTTGAGCCTTGAAAAAGACCTGCCAAGGGTGGAAACGCGTTGGTGAACGGACACAGTCATACGTGGCAGTCTATCTCACCACAGCACAGTGGACTGTAAAGATTCCTGCATCAACAACACTCGGTTGTCAAATAACTCAAAACTACTGTTTTTATGAACATATTGGGCCTGATCCAGAGCTATGACCGCAATCGCCCGCGAGCGTAGCGAATGTACGCCCGGGCGTAAAAACTTTCACGCCCATAACACTCCCATTGATTGTAACTGCTTACGGCGGCTGAACCCTACCCTAAGATTTTCCAGCGTACGTGCGAATTTTCGTAGCGATACGCTGGTCGTACTGGGCTTAGCACGCCCATACTGTACAATTTAAATGGCTATCCCCGCCTCTGTGTAGTAACTCCAGCGTCCAGACTCTCGTCGTAAAAAAACGCACGCCCCTTGAGCGAAATACGCTGAACATTCGCTCGCTGTACGCTCATGTCCTCCGGTCGACCGGAAGTTGTCATACTGCACATGCGTAGTGCGTTTTTTTTCACGAATTTTCGCTTACGATGAGCGTACGCTCGCTTGCGGTCGTAGCTCTGGATCAGACCCATTGTGAGTACGAATACCCACTTTTTTTAGATTTGTTTCACCAATAAATGATATTTCACCATCGAGGTATTTTGTTTTGTTTTACCCAGCGTGAGGACCGATTCCTTCATACTTTAGCAACACTTCTAAAGTGTTTTCTCTCCGTGACTCACAACCTGCGTGTTTTGACACACGCTTATCACTGCTGACTAGAAGTCTAACGCTACCTCTTCTCATATGTCTTGTTCAACACAGCGCTAGTTTCAACCATACTGTTTTATCTCCATTACAATTTGCAATTGTAGTTTTAAACAGAAGAATGAGAGAGAGAAAGAGAGAGAGAGAGAGACAGGGGGGTGTGGGTCCCCGCATAGAAACTCCCAATTTCTAAAACCCCAGTTGCGAACTGGCTGGGATTTCAATTGCATATGTCTAGGAGGCAATGCAATCGATCCACGGAGCACCGAGCTTTCGGTACTCCAAAAAGTGTTTAAAAAAAGTTCCCCGCTACTTCCCCTAATTCTTACCCTAACCCTCCCCTCTCACTACCCTAACCATAACCCTCCTTCTTGGCAGCCTGACCCTAACCCTCCTTTACTTGCAGCCTGACCCTAACCCACCATTTACCGCAGCCTGACCCTAACCCTCCCTCCCCTGCAGCCTGACCCTAACCCTCCCTCCCCTGCAGCCTGACCCTAACCCTCCCTATCCCGCACAAAGAGGGTATTTC
>WWET01001098.1:354798-376494 GCA_011038615.1 Limnodynastes dumerilii | reverse complement strand
CCTTTCTCTACATAATTCTGAGTCTGCCACTGTTACATTGTTCTCCTGCTGTTCCATAACCCCTGTCTGTAGACCTGCATAGACCCTGTGGTTTGAGCGTACTCTAAGTCTTTGTGTGATCACACCTCTTCCGCCATTAGAAATAAAATTGGATATAAAATGGGACATCATGTGGTGGTAATGTACATTTATGTATTTATGTGTAAATTATGGTATGTGCAATTGAAGACTAAGGGCCGTATTCACATCCGATTTTTAAAAGTACGCAATTATACGCACGCACGTATCAAGACAACACCCACCAACACCCACACTCCCCTCTCACGGTCGTGCAATCGTAGATATAAGCCTCCATAGACCACCTCTAACGTTACATGTGTACTTACCTGCATATATGTATGCCGTACGTGTGATGTAGCCGCACCCTCAAAGCCTCCCCCCACCCTCTTTCACGTAACTTTTCAGGTACGTATTTCAACCCACAATACACAATCTCCAGTCAAAAGTGACAGTAGCCACAGAGAGTTGTGCTGAGCATCCGAGAGACATAGAGTATGGTCACAGAATCTGCAGCTGTACGGAAAATTTCAAGCCAGAGACTGTGACTCTTTCCAAGAAACTTCTATCAACATTTTAAAGAACACACCAATATTTTGGAGTGTGATTCCTGTAAAGTACATAGGTAGTTGTCATCTGGACTAGGTTATTTGGCTATCTGAATATGATTTAGCCATCTCAATCAATCTTGTAAAAAGCACAAAGAGCACATCAATGGACCCAGGCTATCAATTTTGTTCTCCTCTCCAATAGCATAGAACATGTCTCACTGGTAAATGTTGTCAATTGTAAAGGCAAGTGGTCTGCAGCCTTTCAGCTCTACTTATGTATTACTATAAGCTATATATTGTTGTTCTGTTTGGAATAACCACTAAAAGTTGTGAGCTGAAGCACCTAGTAACATATATGGTAATAATCAGAACAGCTGCAATTATTTATGAACCACTTAGTTGCAAATAAAAAGTGACTTGAACATACGGCTGCGCTAAATTATTCAGTAACAATCAATTAATAAGTGAAGTCTGACATTCCAATCCTCTTTATGTACTCTTATGGTTCAAAATAAATAAAGGCATCAGCTCTGCTTTCAAGAAAATAAAAGTGAAATTGTTTTGTGACTGTTCCTTGTCTTGAAAATGTGGTACATTGTGAATGTAATAATGTGATTAGATTGACAAATAAGGCTAGCATGGAACACTGTGCCCTTCTTAAAAATAGAAATACAAAGATTAAACCCCTTTTAGCACAAGACACAAGATAGTCAAATGAACTCCAAGAAATAGAGAGAGTATATATTTGGAGTCTCTCTAGAATGAAATTCATTGTGATGGATATACTACTGACTTTTATCCCATTCCCATAATGATAGCAGTACTTATTTAATCCCTTCTTATGTTCTTATTAAATGCTAAAGATGACAAAAAAATATACATAGATAGATTCCAATGTTAGCAGGGTAGCAAGGGTCAAATGCTGTAAAAATCTCTGCTTCTGAGTTAGCCATGCACTTCTCTTACAGTTTTAGGAGGACACAAGGACAAGCTAGTGTCTCATGATTAACATGTAAAACAGTTTCCACCCTTTCGTAATCTAGTAAAATGCAGCAGACAATATTGTATTCCTATCATTCCAAAAGATGCCACAGTAGTTATGTGTGTAGCACTTGTACCTCACAGTGATAAGGTCATTGGACCAGATCCAGAACTACGAACGAGCGCTGTTCGTATTTACGCACATCGTAAACACTATGCATTCCCCCGGACACTCCCCACGATTGGCCGTAATTTCACTTCCTTTACGCCTGCTGAACCCTACCTTAACTTTTGCAAGCGTAACAACAGCAGGACGTAACTACGCGATGGTCGTAACTACGTAACCCAGCCCATACTGCCTACATTCCGTAACTGGAGCATATTTACGGCTTTCGTCATATAAGCACGCCCATTTGACCGTACTTACACAAATCTTATGGGCGACCTATTTTCAATTACGGCCACCATGAGTTACGACAGGAAATATCTGCTAGGCGCGGAACGTACTTAAAGCCGAACTTACGCTTACGGCTGGCGTAATTACGCTTACGGGTGTAGTTCTGGATCTGGCCCATTACATGTGTGCAGTTTATATGTTCCACCCACACACCAAAAACATGCTGGTAGGTTACTTGACTGCTGACTAAATTGACCTTAGTCTGTGTATTTTATGTATGTGTTGCTGAACTTAGAATGTACCCCCAATAGGACTGGGACTGAGGTAAATGTAAATATTCTCTGTAAAATGCTATGTAATCTGATGGCGCTATATAAAAAACTGATAATAAATAAAATAATAACAATTGCCTTCTATACTGAACTTAATGGATGGAGTACAATTAAGAAGAGCTAACAATATCCATCTTGCCCGTTTAATTTCTGCCTTGCATCCTGTCAGGACTGGAATTCAGCTCATGAGGAGAGAGTATTACCATTGGCTGCTGTTACATTGACCATTGGCCATTCATCTGAACCTCCTTTCTCACTCTTGTGTACATGAGCTAGAACTGTTCCACAATTCAGAGAATAGCACCAATGAGTCCCCTGCACAGAGATGTGGATATTTCCCAGTGTTGTGTGAACTGTTTTGTTGAGTCTGAAGTTATTGAATTCATAGAACCTATTTAAATGGCCCTATATTTTGCAGTAAATCCCACTTTGGTGAATTTAACACATTGAATTGGCTGATACTTAAGTCAGGCCTGAAACTTCAATTAGATATTGGCATAATATGTCTAATAAATTTGCTTATGTCCATTGGGTACTAATTCTGAGCACAACACAGGTCAACAGAGGCCATCAATTATTGGAAATAAGCAAAAATGTTGTCATGAATTCTGATTGGATTAAATTCTATATATCCCCATATATCCCCATATACTGTAAATCAAAAGAATATTTTCATTAAGATCAACTAGAGACTAACAGAAAAATATAGTAGAGATACATACAAGGAGACAAAATGAATGAATAATTTACAAACATTTATATTTCAGTGTCAGGGAAGGTGTCAAGTGATGGACAATGATTTTTTTACACAATGGACATTCCAGCCAAAGGGAGGGTAACATATTACAGTGATACAAGGCAAAAAAGTTAGCCACAGTTTACACAAATGACAGACAGCTCTTCAGCAATAGACAAACAACATTGCTAAATACACATACACCATGATGAAACAGCAGTCATTTGTTGTTATATAACCTTTTGTATTAAACAGCTTTCATTATAAATTGTAGTTTGCAAATCACAACATACGTCAGGCAGCATGCAGGAAAAAAGTCATTTATTTTAATTTTTACCCATTGTACTGTACAACAGACTTTTGCAACAAGTTTCAATCACTTATGGGTAGCAATTTCAGAAGATATAATCCTTTGCACTTTAATCAGCACAGTTTATAACAGGGTCACCTAATAAATGAATAGCAAAATGCACAGTGATAACAGTTCAATTGATCTGATTCACAACAAAAGCCTTGTGATTCCTTCATTTTGTTGACCAAATCTGTGCCATTTGGAATTCCAGCACCTGCTTGTGTACTGTAACAAATGTTTATTGGGGTGATGTTCCCATGGTTACACTTACATAGCACTTTTTGTGTTGAGTAAATCCCAAAGAAATCCATTAATACATTCTTCAAATGTAGAAAATACATATCATGCAAATGCATTCATACCCACTTTGCTGGTTTCTGTAAATGTTTGAACCCATGTCTCCATAGTAATATATAGTCCATGGTTAACAAATCGTCAAATCATTTTCACCCATGTTTGTATTTCAGACATATAGTATACATTGAGCAGAATGATTTTGGCAGTACACTAGGTATAATAGAACAGCTGTATGAAGTTATATTTACACACATCTGGAAAAAGACATCCATACCATTTCAACAAGCATATTGCATCACATTGACATTTTTGACATATTATAATTGCCTGTAAACATCAGTAACCAAAACCTCTTTCAAAACTGTAGAATAAATGGTGTTAAAAATCCCAAACTTGTTTAATACATCCATTGATCAGTGTCAGCTGAGTATAAGTTAGAGGAAAGAGAAGTTGCTTTAGAAAAAAAGTCCACAGTTAGTATATACTTGGAAGTCACTGGCCACAGTAGAAGCAATAATCCAAATTGAAGAAATTACCAAAACATTTCTCACTAGACAGTTAAAGATATATGTATTTCAATTTTAAATAACAAATCATTTTTTATATTTGTAATGATTACATATTACAAATATTTAGATTCATACTTGGCTTATTTTGCTTTTTTTTCACATAAAACCAGATACCGGGGCATAGAAACATATTTTGTACATAATACAACATATAAAATGTATTTAAATTTTATACTATTCAAATAATATGGTGGTTATCAGGAATACCTTGAACATAAACTATTCCTACACTTTGGGGATGACCTGAAATAATGAATATGTAACAAAACCTATGTCTATAACTTGAAAGTAGTTATCAGCAGAGACATCACAAATTAGGTATGTAGCAGATGCAGATCCTGGGTGGGAGGGTGGTCCCAATAATGCTATATTGTTTCTGAGGCCATAGTCGCCTCCTGTGGAGCAGTTCAGAGGGCATTTACAAGGAAAGCATGCAACGGATTGCACACACACAGATGTGCTTCTAGCCTTGCGCTACTGAGAAAGTATGTGTTGGGGGAGATCTGTGGTGGGGGCAACTCTCGTATCACATTTCTTTACCCAACTGTATCTATGGCACTGTTCAGCCCCTGTCTAGTGCAATCAGCTTGTGCTTGAAGAAACTTCACTTAAAGTCATTTCTTCTTAATGTGTAATATTTAGAAATAGTAAAATTAGAAATTAATAAAAGTATCTGACTACACTAGATTGCTAAACGTTATCATTTGATTGGGTCATAAAAACAATTTTTTTAAACTGTGTGGGTCACAGGTTACATCCCCATCTTATTTTACATGCTATTCATAGGCAGTCAGTGACTGGCGCAGCACATATACAGTATTGCTAAAGCATACACAGCCCTCACAGAAGTGTGGGTAACTACACACCATGACTATATGTGCCCAGTATTAAGAAC
The DNA here is from genome assembly GCA_011038615.1 of Limnodynastes dumerilii. Classification (NCBI taxonomy): domain Eukaryota; kingdom Metazoa; phylum Chordata; class Amphibia; order Anura; family Limnodynastidae; genus Limnodynastes; species Limnodynastes dumerilii. Next base: position 371,327 of record WWET01001098.1, on the reverse strand, counting down.
CTCACATTGAGTCCCATTGTTATCAGTGTTTTAGTTGGGAGAACCTTGGTTTATTAAACATAAAGGGGCATGGAAATGCACATCAATGACAATAAAGGCATGTTAGCATCAGCCCCTGTATAATTATGATCTTGGTCATAAATATCATCATTATATAATATCCTCTTAAATAGACAGATACTAGACTTTTAAATTTTACACTTTGTACAACTTTAAGCCAAGTATTGTGTAGCTAACATCTGAACAGGCCATTATTGAGACTAGAAAAATGTGATACACAATAGGCCTTTACTTATTCACTGGTTAAAAATAAAAATCATATGCATATGGGCTAATATGCACCCTATCAGCTGAATTTCCAATGTTTATAAACTTGTAAAGGGAAAAAATGATTAAAGGCATGTTCTACCCAAAAATAACATATTGCCTAATTAGGAATTTTTTTGCTGGTCTCTCAGTCTCAGTGAAATAACTTCTACAACTTGAAATAGACGTTCTATGGGATGTTGCCCGTAAAAAAATAAAATCACAGCCCCCAATGTTTGTGAATCCCTGACCTCATTTGGCAACAAGGGTAACTATGGAAAATCAGTGCAGTCTGTGGTTTATACTATTACCACTGTTGCTAAGATATGTCAGTTAATCACGATGTATATGTCAAATAGCAACAAGTATGTATATGGGTTCAATGTGCAGAACTCAGGCCTAGGTGCTATCTTGTACATTGTAATATCCAGCTTTATGATTTAATCAGCCTTTAAAGCCGACAAATATGTCACAGTTCAATCAAAATAGCTTAATATCATTTTGCTAATGTTGTCCTAGTTATAGCTCCCTCTTTAGTCAAGATAAAAAAGAATTTAGGACATTTCTAAACTTGTGTTTTTGAATAAAACAAAAATAAACCCCACATATTTATCAATGCATTACTCAAAATTCTGCCTAATGAGGCCATTTGTATTGTACCAGTGAAAACAATATTGTCATGTTCCGATCTGGTCTGTTAAGAAATATGTAGCTGGATTAGAGTACTGTCAAAATGTAATTAATATATTTCCTCTTGCTTTCTTGTATTTGATAGCTGACATGACTTGCTCCACATCTGGCAAGGTATAATCAACTGATTGCCGAAATGGAAAAAGTTCCTTTCAAATTATTTTAATGAAGGCAATTTATAGATGATATACGCGTAGTACCAAAATGCTGCCAACACAGCTGATTGAAATCAACACTACCTTATAGTCAACAGTAATAAATATATATATCCGTGTTTATGTCACGTAACACAGACCATCATTACAACCATCAGAGAAGAGTAACTGATTTCATTCCTGCAATTATACTAAAAATAAGATTATGGCTTTTGGTTTATTATACAGATACAGAAAGACATGTCATATGATAAGTAGTCTGTGTCCTAAATACACTATATACACATAGCTAAATAAAATTATACTTTAACCTTTTAAGTGCCAGGAGTTATAAGGTCATTCGCAGACTTTATACACAAGAGGTTGTCATTGTCTGTTTATCCCTGAAAAAATAATATATATTACGTTTGAAGTTGGACATTTACGGTCTACAAGTGGAATATTGTTAAGAGAAATGGAATGAATGTGAGAGACAATGGGAACAATACATGCATTGGCAGCCGGCTGGATATGATTGCATAATCAAATTGATACAGGCAGCTGGGCGAAAGAAGGATGTTTGATGCAATAATCACATAATAGTGTAAACCAAAAGCAAATACAGAATTCCATCCATTCAGTCTCAGCGCACACATTCAGATCGTTTCTCTGTATAAACCTCTATTACACATTGATTAGACATTTTTGACATGCTTTTACGCAGATGATCTGGAAAGAATATATACACATTTGGCAGAAAGTGAATATTTAAATGGTAATGACAACAGTCATGTTGCAGCATTACCAAACCTTCAACATTACCTAGGTTACTGTTCTGCAGGACTACTTATATATATAGATAATCCTATACTTTTAGTCCATATAGTAATAGGCAAAATAAGACCAGCTGATGGAGAACCTTGTCTAAGCCAGTGATGTTCAATAGCAAGCCAAGGGCATCTTGCAATGCTCAGAACTGTCCCATGTGTCACTGTTCTCTGTTGATGAGAGATTTGTTTGTTACAGTTTGTAACATATTCTGTTTACAGTATTACTTATAACTGTCTCTTTAAATGTATTGTATGGATGGTTAGAAGGTTAGAGGACCACATCCTGTGGCACTTGCTTTGTTTACAGCTGTCCATCAGGCCAAAACGAGAGTTGGTACTTCCTTACATTAGTTCTCTATTGTCCAATATCCTTTTGTTATTTTTAAAGGAACATTTCTTTAAATAATCATAAGACATTTTTGAGTAATTCTAATTTGAGTCATTCTAAACACTTCAACCACCTGCCATAGTCCCAGGTTTTATAGCACTATTGTCTCCAATAAAGTTGACTTAAGAACTGAACCAGAGTTTTAATGCAGTGGAAGCGAAAATCCACTGGTGAAAGTGTGTGTGTCCTATCCAGAGTTCTGACATTAGCAAGTCTGGCTATAGTGTACTGATAATGAGCGCTCATTTCAAACATGCAAACAGATCTGTATAGGCAGATAGGCTGAGGTGTAATGTAGCAGGAGTGTGGGTCCCCGTTGCGAACGGTCCTATTTCGATAGGGCTGTTCGCTTCCAGCCAGTTCCGAACTGGCAGGGATATCGATTGCTTATGCCTCAATGAGGCCTAGCAATCGATCCCCGGTGCACCGAACACAGTGCTCAGAAAGGTAAGCAACCCCACTCCCTAACCCTAAGTTCCCACCCCCTGCAGCCTAACCCTAAGTCGTCCCCCTACCCACAGCCTAACCCTAAGTCCCCAGGAAACAGGATGCTACTGTGCTCGCAGGAGACTAAAGCACACAATAACTTAGTGCACAGCACATGGAAGTAAACACAGTGCTAAATAATGCTGTTCTTACACCTAAACAATAGGTGTAAGCATAGCTCTGGATCAGTTCCTTAATTTTATTATCATTTATTTTTTTCAATTTTAAAGACTCCCTTTCAGTAAAACTTGCTTGCAACATGCAGAAGACGTGTTAAAATTAGGTATATTTACATGAACACATCTTATACAGCTGATCCTGGGAATTGCACACAGCTGCCACATATTTGAGTACGTGGTGATGATCTGTTTTTTGTGCATCTATTCTCTGCAGTGCAACATCATGAAGACTCTACAAAGTTAACAGATGGAAGTAACTGAAGCCCATATTCATTTAACTCTCCTCCTAAGGGATTAACTAAGAACTCCTGTAACAACATTTAATTACATCACCACATTTTCTTGATGGATAGCCTGGCATGAGATACAGCGAAGGGCAAAGAATTGCGAATGCTAAGTGTGTTTGACACTGCAGTAAAGATCCAGAAGGTGAAGACAAAGCAACTGAGGCTCTAATAATTTAGTACATTCTATTAATATTGATTGGCTCAGAATAACCAGCATGATAATTAAAGGGGTCTTTGGAGTACAAGAAAAATGAATATGTAGTATGTTAAAAGAAATGGACATTAAGGGACTTTTGAATTTACTGCACCTCTGATGTATTATTATATACATTATTAGAAATTATTTCATTATATACAGATTGAGGCGCAACAGTATGTCAAATCATTTACATAGGCAAGAGCATTGCCACGATCACCTGACTGCTATGCCACATTTGAACATCTGTCATAAAAATATAATCATTATATACACTTATGTCAAATATATTGCTGTATAGATTTAGGGTATAAGGGGAATCCATTTAAAACAGACCTAAATCGAATTGTTAATAAGTTTAGAGTTCTTAGCACATCCAAGGACATCTCTTGGAAAAGTACATTTTTCAGAGAATATATGTTTTTGAATACAAAAACACAATGTCATTTTGTTCTATACGAATTCAGAAAATAATTTTAACTTATAATTATTTATTTGAATAAAAATTAGTGAATTGCAGAATGATTTTTATATATATTATAATTTGGGGCTACTTTTCCTAAAAATATAAAAGCAGAAAAATAATTTACATTTAAACCTTTTATCCTTTCACCTAAGCCATTAATGGCACTAACGATGACAAAATAATGGCAGAATCTAACCATATGATACCCATCCACGTAATAGTACAGGCAAAATGCATAGAAAAGAGACCTTTATACAAGCCGCCAGAGTGATAAATAATTATATCATTATGTTATTGTTTGACACATTCTTCATTTTCAAATACAATCTCTAAAAACACAGGCTATGGAAACTCTACTGTCCAAAAACATTTGTCTCATCCTTTGAGCCAGATTTACTAAGCTGCGGGTTTGCATAAATGGAGATGTTGCCCATAGCAACCAATCAGATTCTACCTGACATTCTCTAGTATGTAATAGGAGTGTGAGAGCTAGAATCTAATTGGTTGCTATGGGCAACATCTCCACTTTTCCAAACCCACAGTTTAGTAAATCTGGCCATTTGTATATCTGATACATTGAGTTAGAATATATGACTTCATCTTCAGTTCTCTGACTTGCTGGGCACAAAATGGCAATGAATATTAACTATATTTCCAAAAGTAGTGTTGTCATTACTTGAAAAGGTTTACAGCAGGGAAAATTTGCTAAATTACCCACAGACCTAATTTTTTGGAACTGGCCTAATGATAATTTATAAGCAATTTAAATCCAAGTTGATTTTATGTGCAAATATGTTTTTGTTTAGAACTGAATCATTTATCATGTAGGATTAACTGGAAATGAAAAACAAATAAGTAAAATACACATCAGAAATTCTCAGGTGCTGTACATCATTGTAGAGATCCAAAATGGTTTAGGAACTATTATTTGGAAGACAGTTGCTCAAGATTAGAGTTTTATGTGGTCAACCCAACATTTAATCAACTATATATTTTTATTATGTATCTGTAATTATTTTTTTTGAACAGTGTTTGAACATATTTAGTATTACTCTAATTAATTACCATGGCAAAGTGGTTGTAAGTAGTACCTCTCCAATGACAATATTGAAACAGAACACTGGTGTTGAGGCCAAAGTTTGAACCAATTAAAGCATTATATTATAATAGACTTTTTCCTCACTATTGAACCATGGAAATCTTTTGTAAAGGGTTTGAATTGTAAGTTTAAAGATGGCTAGGTCACAAAGAACATAAAATGATTTTTGCACTTGGTGTAATTCACAAAATATAATATAATTTTAATGTTTCCTTTTCTTTTACTATTACTTTTTGTTTTATAATTGAATATTATATATTGCAAAGTTTATTTGATAATAGGTGTTAAAAACAGTGAAGTTTCAATAAAAACACAATCCCCACTAATATGGCTGTCTTTAAAGGTATATGATGAAAAGATATTCTAGGTGTTTTATTTTGTATCTCTAAAGACTTTTAGCTACTTGTTAACATATGTGCTCAGTATACATTGATGCAGATAAATCTGTGAATAATGAAAAATGTTTCTCACAACAATTTTTTTTAATTTTTATTTTTTATAAGCATGAAAGCAAAAAATAAAATAAAAAGTGCCAATTGACAAAGAAAATGATATTACATCATATGTACAGTATCATATGTCATGAATAGACTGTTGCCATTTATAGGGTGATATACAATTATATGCATAGACATGGTGTGCAGTACACCAATTCCTGTCTATTATGGTAGTGGCTCTGAGTCATGTGACACTCAAGGCATTCCAGAGGAACCATTGCTTTTAACTGAATATCACTCCATAATGTGAAGAATGTCCTTTGAACGTGAACCACTAATAATTATCACAGTATACGTGCTTCATTTTACATTGGTGCACAAAACACACTAATAAAAAGGAAAAAAATATAAAAGCTTGAATTCCTTTGTAGTAATCATGTTCCACCCAAACACAAAAGGAACGCCTTACATACTGCTTCCAGAATCTCAAGCATGGCAGATAGAATTAATCCCCAGCTCCCATACGCAAATTTTTCTTTTATAAATAGTTTTTTGCTATAACTAGTATATATTAGCAGTGGGTTGTAGCAAAAAGTGAAAATCAAAACAAAAACAAACAAACAATGCATAAATAAGTATATCTATTGAATCACTAAAAGTGTCAGAATTTTCAGAGCAGTACATTCACAATATATATGTTGCAAGAAACTTTCATTATCACTCGTATTGTTACTTATTTATTTTCCCTCTTTCAATGAAAAGCGACTTGCACAAAAAGTGCGCCTCTGTGTGTACAAATTTGATTAGTAATTGTACAAAATAATTGGATCTAAACTTTTAGTGCAGTGGATGCGCACCAGCAAAAATGTACACCCTATCCTGAGTTTTGTGAGTGGCAACACTGGATAGGTAGTACTGCAAATGAGCACACATTTAAAACATGCAAATGGATATGTATAGCAGGCCTCCCAACTGCCCGTTTAGACCGGACTGTCAAGATTCACAGTCTATAAAAGGGTAGGCGCTTGTGCAAAATAGGTGTAGTTTTCTCCAAATATGGTAATTTGTGGGTGGAGTTTGGGCAAAAGAGGCATGGGGCTTATTTTTTCTTGTTTTCAGGATTCTCAATGTTGGGAGCTATGGTATGGGAAGATGGCTGTGAGGTGTAATGTATTATTCTATACAAGTCGGCATGTTTCACAGTATCTTTTTTTAAATAATGAATTTAAATTGGCGTCATGTAAGTACTGTTTATTTAACTTTTTATATTACACTAAATATTTGATCATTTATTTCATAATTGCATGAATATTATTAGGGATTCCAGGTGTATTGACTGTGTGTTACCATAGTCTACTGTTTTATACAACCTTTACTCATAACTAATATTGTATACATTGCCATGTTGTATGTAATCTCATAACACACATATACCTTAGTGTGCTTATTCAGAACCTCCCGCGTCTATTGTAACATAATAGGAGCTGCTGCGCTCTGTGTTCTACCCTGGGGTGTTTCTGTGCTACTCACAGCGCACAGATGCAGACACTGACAATTTTGGTCATGTTTTTCATATTGCCCCTGTTTTACACAAGGGCAATGCTAAAAATCCCTTAGCCTACAACTAAAAATTCACACTCTGGATAAGGTACATTAAGTCTATTATCTTAAGATTTAACATACGTTCTCCGTTATATTATAATAATATAAAGCCATGACTAAGGGCGTGGACTGACATTTTTATTCTCTCATTAAAGCTTTGCAAAATGTTTCACAAGCTACAAAATAAACTGTTCATTGTAAAACAATCTTTTTTCCATACATTAATATAATTTACTTATAAATCAAATTAATATAATTTTGCAATAATGAAATGATCGCTAATTAATTAGGAATGTTGTCCATTATGAAGAAAAAGAGGAAACTACATTTCTGATTACCTTTCAGACGAGGGGAAATTGTCATCTATTAAATACTATTCTATACACTGAAAAGACAATATATATTGAGAGACTTTTTAAATGTCTGTTTCTAAGAAATCTAAGAGTGTGCACATTGCATATGGCAGTTTGCCACTGGGTTTGCTTTTTCTTCTAGTGGATAATATTATAATGCAGTTTTATTTGCAAAAAGTAATTTTAATATTTTTTTGTATTTCTATCCAGCTCAAAAACCCACAAATGATTTGACATACTGAGACAAAACAAAAAGTATTTTGTCTCTTCTAACTTTATAAGCAAATATATTGAAGTGATTAAAACAAAATATAGTTTATACTAGATTGCTTTGGTATTAAAGTAACCTGAATTTCCTGAAAAACATGGTAAGCCACAAAACAATCTTTGCTCTAAACTAGTAATATGAAATCTTTTCTAGAATTATTCGTATTGTTTGATTTGTGTGCAAAAAGAGCAGCCGAAGTTAAAATTCCTCTGACTTCAATGAAAATTGGAAGTATGATTTCTATTTGTCCAATATAATTTTCTTTAATAGCTATTTACAATGGATTACGTGAACTTGTAGTGTAATATTAACAATTCAATGTCACTTAATTCTCTTCCACTAAAACATACTACATAAACTTTAAGGGCAAAGACGGGCAGAAGAACTGCTTACTGTACAGACAATCCCATTCTGCAACGCTAAAGCATATTGGTTAACAAGGATAAAGTTCACGGTTATAAGAAAATAATTAGAAATGTCGCTATTTAGCTGGCTGAGACTATAAATTATTCAACAGATTTAACATAATAAATCATTTTAAAAAATATTCCTTTTTTTCCGGTTGATCTCCATAAACCAAAAATATTATTATTTGTTGTAGTTACCGCATAAAAAAAAGTTAATAAAGTTACTGACTTGAAATTGAGCTAATAGGAGCATTCATTAATACATTATGTTTACAACTGACCACATCTTTGTCTGTCCCTGGGAAAAGCTTCAATGAATTTATTTTTGGTGTAGTCATTCAATGACAAGACTGGGCAGGGAATGGTGTTGTATATTTGTTGTCCAAAGTATCTGTACTATGTATATTAATAAGTATTTTATAATAAGTATTTATTATTGCCATGTATACTTGTATACCTGTATAGATTTATTATTTTAATGGTGGCTATGGGCACTTTTGCTTTCTAGAAACAGTATTAAATATTTACTTTGCTCAATTCCAATGTATAGTTGTAATAAATTGGTATAATAAATGCTAATATGTGTGGGATATTTTTTCATTGTGAAAAGGGAAAACAATGCAAAATGTACATAGCGTTTAGGCCTTGCAAAATGAATGTTCTATTTTTACTGGTTTATATTAAATATGCAAAAATTTAATATGTAGAGTCTTGTAGAGTTTTAGGACTGTAAAATATGTGTGACTTGGCCGCATAGCAATTGTACTAGCATGTATGTAAACAATGTATGCTCATTTTCATTCATGTAAAATTGCAATTTTGAAGGTTTAGATGAACAGTATAATTTAATGTATTGTGATTAATTGATAATTTGCAACAATTCAGAATTGTACTAAGAATTTAGTTTATGTGCAAAACGAATAGGAATTACCGTGCAAATTGTGCTCAGTGTCATAATAATTTCCATGATATAATATGTTTTCATGAGCTAAATCCTTTACTCTTTATGGAGTAATACCTGTCCACCTACATTAAAAATGTGATACCACAGCACGCGTGAAATTAAGGTAGATAATGACTTGAAATTATCTTATAAAAACTTTATAAAAATCCAGTTTTAACTACAAGGCAAAATCACTGCTCTTTGAGGAAAAAAGATAATGAATGTTAAAAACGATAATATTAAAGGGTGATATGTCAATATATAACACACTGGTGGGCGCCTCTATGCCTCTTGTTTGATTACTGAAGAAGATTTAAATTGAAATAAATACTTTTTTAAATAATCCTTTTAATTCCTAGGCACATTTCTGGTATTTTATTATCAGCATTGACCAAAATATTTAACCCTTCATTAGGCTATTCAAAATGAGAGGCTTTAAAGTCCTTCTTTAGTTTAATTCTCTTACGCCTTTATATAGACCTATCCTGAATGTATTAAGGTTGCCTATATGAAGCTAATACTCATTTTCATAACAAAGAAATCCCCTAAATCCCCCCCCCCCCCAAAAAAAACACCCCCCCCCAAAAAAAAACCCCAAACACAAAAACACACCCATCTTTCACATTCAATCAACATTAGTAAAAGAGGTTATCGCTAGTCTATAACATACATCAATACTTTTCATCCATGCACAACATTACATGTAGCACAAAGACATTCCAAAACGTGACTATGGTTACAAATGAGCCCAGAAGACACAGATAGCTCTGGAGGTGGCCTTCACGACAAAGACAGCTTGTCTAGACCACAATGGGGAATTGCATACAGTATAGTGTTGATGATATGTATTCAATGTACAAACAGGTGAGATGCAATGTAGATTGGTGACTTAGAACAGGGAGAAACACATGCTAATTACAATGCAACAATTAATTGGAGAGGAGAAGGCTACTTTTTGGTTGCTTTCATTTATCCACTTCTTGTCCACAATAAATCTAATTGAACATGGCAAAGCGAACTGTCCTGATGTTATAAGAAGAAGAGTTTTAAAACTTTGAATATCTTGTTGGCAATCTAGTTCACTATTTATCCCTTGGGCCAATAAACTTTGGATTTTTATATGTATAATTCAATTAAGTTTTCCCCCAGGCACTCACCCTTCTCACTCCCCAACTACAACAAAAAATAGTTACTAGTAATTCCGGCATCTTTACATTTTAACAAAAAAAAGGCCCAAGTAGCATTCAGATTAATCATTTCAAAAATAAAAGTAGTCAAACATTTATAGTACACTGTTTTAGGTACAGTTGCAAAGATGTCCCTGCATCCATGCCTAGTTCAACATGATGCCCCCCACCCAGGATAAGAAACCTTAAATTCTTGTTCCTACCCATTAAAAGGAATGCTTCTACATTTGCATCCCATCAGCAGGTAAGTGGAAATGGCAATGTCTCTTTTCCTCTTTTCATTCTACATATATTTATATATATTTATATATTTATTATGTCGGAGTGTTTTCTTTAGAAGCCTGGTATGTGGCAGTAGGCTTCCAGAGATGAGAAGAAAATGTACAAGAGCCACAGGAGGGCGAAGAGGGCTGTTGTAAGAAGCTTGGCAGTCCGTGGGCCACCCAGCTCCCCACCGATCTCAGGTCGCCGTCTGTAGAGCAGGACACCAACGTTTATGAATGCGAAAATAGTGAAGAGAGTGACGGAGAAAGCCAGTGTGCCGGGTTTAACTCTGAACACATCTCCACGGGCAGTATGGTAAATGGCAGCAATGGACCAAGCTACGCCAATTCCCAGGAAAACATTCACAGCGTTGCTACCCGTGACATTACCTATGGAGGCATCAGCATATTGATCCTGGATAGCAGCCACTTTACTGGCAAATGTATCTGTGGGAACAAAAAAATGAACCTCATTAAATAACATGAAAAAATATTAAACAATCATGGAATTATGCCATAAGCTAAGGAACAGGATATCACTAAGACAAATAACAATCTATCTAACATTCCCATTAAGAGGATACATGATGCTATATATCCAGGCAACACTGGGACTCATCCAGACTGGAATGTGAAACAGCGTAGCATATCTCTGTGTTCTATGGGCACTTGCCAATAAGATATGTGCACACAATTAGGGTGATCCAAACCCAAACACAAGTCACCACTACAAATGCTTGCCTTCGGAAGGGGTGGACAAGCATAGTCAATGTACAGTAAGAACAACGTGTACAACTGAACCCAATTTAAACTCCAACGCAGTTGTAAGTACACATGGTTTCTGGTAAATCATTTGCCCCTAGAAAACTATGTTTAAGTCCAGGAAGCTGCTGATGGCTCACAATCTGCCATCTACATTGAACTATAGCATTGGCATTTAACCTTCCAAGCACAACTCCCAAATATGGAAATGCAGCGTATGAATTGGGCTGCCAGAGGGTTTAAAAAATAACATGTCATTTAAGCACTCACACAAAGCATAACCCCTATTTCCACTATACAAAACATTGTATCCATTTGGTACCCTGCGTTTCCATTTGGATTGCTTGGGAAGGAAACATAGCTGTGAGTGCTTGGATGTACTGTGTTGTACTGTACTCAAGGATTCAGAGCTGTAAGTTCATTCACATCTGTATCACACATAAGCCTTCAATAAGTTGTGTGAGGTATTAGTAAATGCTAATTTACGTTCTAACCTGGATCATAGCCAGTGTATCTATTGCTGCAAATCACCAAGTCTTAGTCTAATTGATAAAAGTGTATTTAGTTCCTTTCACTGCCCAGTGACAGGTTATCCTTATTCTGTCTGCAAAGGTAAACAGCATCATTGTGCTGTATATTCATGTTTACATCAGAAATCTTGCTGCTTTCCATGGCACAACCAGGCTGTGTATTTCTTTGAGATGGGCTCATCTGCTGTTTCATCTGAATTAATTCACTTGTCGGCCACTGCATTTTCCGGTTATTTGCTCTAAACTGTATCCAGCATGAAAAAAAACCCTGGTTACGTCCAAACAGCTTTTATTTCTATGTTTTCTTTGTTTTGTCAAGGCTGGGCAATAATAAATGTTTTTCTCTGCTTTATCATTATCAGTGGTATAACCATCAATTATATGAAATGGTTTTTTTTAGATGCAGTTAAATGGAATATATTGTCTTATATTATCGCCTTTTTAATAAATATAGAAAACCAAATATGATCGGCAATGTTAATATAAGTGGAAATTAATTAATAGGAGTATTTGCAGATTTTTAGTTAAGTGTATTGAATAGGCACATGTCCAACTTGGCAGGAGCCCTGAGTGAGCAGTATATAGATCTTCCATACTTCCTCACTTATTTAACTTTCTTTTTCTATTATTTCATGATATGTATTTTCAGAGTATAATATGTACAATACAAAGCATGAGTATGTTGCCTTGTTTAACTAGTCTGATTTTGATTAACATAGACCTGTCAGGTAAGACAAGGGACTACTCTCAGTAACTGTCAGTATCTATTACCAGACTATAAAGAAATATGACTTAATCCCCACAAACCATTACATATATATGTTAGAGACCACTTCAAAGTGGAAGCAGCTGGAACTCTAACAGTTGTATGTTTAGCACCTAGCAAAAATAATTATTTGGGCATTTATACCTAAATTTAAAGATGGAAAACCTTGGCGTCTTATAATCCTGGGTGTCCCTAGTTCTTTTACTTGTGTGCAGTGTTTTTAAATACAAAATTGCCATTTTATGGTTCCAATTTTAATGACCCTAGAGCCTTATCAGTTCAAATACATAGATTGACTTTATTGGCCAGATTCAATTAGCCGCGATGATGGGAAAAGTACGCGCTGCGATTTTTCCCGTCATATATGGTATGAAAAATAGGCAAATTTTTATGCGCACCTCTATGGCAACAAATGACACAGTGTGATGACTCACACTACTGCCAGGGCATTTCCCGGGTCTGCCCTGCAATGTGAAACAGGGTCTGTGACTCTGGTATCATCTGGTGACACAGCAATATCCCGGATTCACAGACCCTTGATCTTGCCAGGGCACCGATGTGAAATGGGTATAAATAACCCAAACTTCAACCACAGACTTAAGAACCCTTGTATGTGCAGTGTATGGCAAGGTTTTCCCTATGGTATTGGCTCTCACACTTAAGATATCTCTGTTTTAGAGAATAAAGACCTAAAATGTTTGATACAGCTTGATGTAACTCATCCAGAACCATTGACACTACTATTTGCTTAATGTCATTCACTAATATTGCGATGTGCACTCAGCTGCTGACGTGGAGAAAATATTGGCTCTCTTCGTGCTGTATCACAAAAAACTATTTGTGCTGGAAAGGGATTTGGAAACTACATGAAAGATAATCATAACACGAATAAAAAAAGAAAACTCACACATTTTAAGGTTTTGTATCAAATTTTACAGTTTGCCTTATGAGATCATTCAATTCCATTTTGTCCACATAAATGACTTGGTGTAATGCACAGTATATAGCCAACATCTTATAAAGAACTGTAATAGTGTTTGAGGTATTAAATAATGGCTTCAATAAGCAGGACTGTTGGCCCAATACTCCCAGGCCTTATATACTGGAGTTTAAACTGGTGATCAGATAAACACATTTCCCATACGAGCACAGCCATACAGACAGCAGTCTCTAGTCTTAATCTCATACATTTTAACTTCAGATGTCAAAGCTATTTGAACATGTTGGCCCAATTTCCTAGTGCATAACATATGCTCCGTGATTGCTGATAGTTATATACTATCTCTGAAAGATAATTAACTCATTGGGGATCTAGTTGGCTTAAATGCTAGCAGCTTTTGTGTTTTGGCTCTAAAACGTCATTAAAGTGTTTCCCGTGGCAGGATCCTCCTTAACAGAACAAAGTGCTTTAAGCATAGAATAAAAAGATATCTCATAGATATTACTATTTCCCGGCTGCCAACCTATTAGGTCATGCTGGCGGCTAGCACGTTTAAATATGAGCCACCCACTATGTTAGTTCCAGTAAAACATCTTTTACTGTTATATGAAAACTTTTATACAACCTTACAAACATTCATTTATAGGATTAGCTTACCATGTAGATGAGGCAGGAAACAAATGTCCATTAAGACATATTCTATAATGCATAGTCCTATCATTTGCTTATGCTGTGATCTTGTAAATATATGCCAAATGATTAAAGAGAGAGGTTTATAGCCAGCAGCAAATAACGTAAATACTAAACGGTTTCATATCAACAAATATTTTCCCATTATATGGTTCACTATATCACAGCAATTATTTTTACTGACACAAAGTGCGTAAGTGGCCTGTTTTGACGGGAGGGCACATGCGCCATCCAGATGTTACTTTTGTATTACGATAGTAACACTAACGTACCTAGCACTGTACGGAACTCAGTTCCGTATGATGCCATTTCAGAAGAAATGGGCTGTGCTTCTCCTCTGCCTGCTAAGGTAGGCAGGGGGAAGCATGGTAATTGTACAGTGTGGGAGGGGTATTCCACCTTTGTGCGGATCAGCGGTCGCACACTTTAGTTAAGGCGGGCTGCCATAAAGCCTGCATGAGAGAGGGAAGGGACAGGAGGAGCTCACTCCCCCACTCTCATTCGTACTGCCAGACTCCCGCATGTAAGGAAAGCGCGCAGGAGTCTAGATCCGGACCTCTAACCTCACCCTCCCCTAACCCTTCATTCCTGCAAACTAACCTTCCCCTTCTTGAGCCCTAACTCTCTCTGTCCCATAGCCTAATCCTAACCTTCCCCTTAAGCCCCAACCCTAACCGTCTCTTCTTGTAGCCTAACCCTTCCTTCTTCAGCCCTAACCTCAGCCCCACATAGCCGCTGCAGCCTGACACTATTAGGAACGGGTAGAAATAGTTACTTGTTCCTATTAGCAATTTTCTATTTTGCGTAGCATTTCAGCAATGATACAGCCACCAATCATCTGCCCGTCGTCTCATTGCCGGACCAGAAACCTCAGGGGTTATATAAGGCAGATCAGTAGTGTTGGGTACAAATGATCTAATGACAAGAAAAAAACACACTACCTGTATTATGTAAATAACACACTAGAGGAAGCCAAGGAGATGAAGAAATGAATGTATAAGTCACATAAGCGCACACATAAAGCTATGGAAAGTAAATGTCCAAAATAAGAATAAATGCGGCTTTATAGAGGTGACAAAAAAACCTCACTAAAAACAAAACAAGCATACTCTGGTTTTACTGTAAGTAATGATGGAAATGAATAAAATTAGCATAGCAGTTCAGCTGTAATGGCATTTTTTTTATTTGCATATAAATGATACTGTGTCCAGTGATGCAGGAAATGCAAAATGTAGGTCTTCAAATGGAAACATGGCATTGGCAATCATACTGCGCCTGGCTCCCATCGAGGACCAATATACTTAGAAAGGTGAAAACCAATTTACATATTATTGGCAACTTAACTTTGTCTTTCAGATGCAATGTATCGCATATTGCACTTAATATGACGTAACACATTATCCGTGTAAGACAATATACTAAAAATAAGACTAACGCTGGTGGTACAAAGAAACGNAGGTGAGTGGGGACGGAAAGGGGAGGGGGGGGGGGGGGGGGGGGAGAAAAGAGGACAGAATGACAGTGAAGATAGGAAGTTCTTTACCTGTCTTAATGATAAAGTACGTTATAATACAAGCAGACATGAACGCATTCATCCATATGACCTTCACATGACTTTGTCTCTGCTTGGGAAAGTTTAAAACAACCAATTTTAAGTTGTCGCACAGTCTAAGGGTTTTTTGCACTGTGTCTGAAAAATAACAGGGGCTCGTTAAGCCCTGACAAGTATGTTCAGTGAATCTGGCATCTGTTATCTTGGCTGGTGATTGATATTTTGCTTGCTAGTGTCTGTGGTTGTTTTAATAATGGAACGCCTGTCACCAGTTACTCACTATATGAATACTAGTAAATTGGACGAGTAAGTGAAACAAGTGGTGATATCGTACGTTGTACATACAGGATGGTGTGCATGTGATACTAAGCCAGGAAATAACAGCATTCTGCTATTGCTTTTTAATAATATGTGCACCCCAGTGACCCTCTTGTCATCCTTTGTCTTTATGTGTTTCTGATTGATTAAGGTCTGTTTTGTCAGCGCTGTTCAGAGTATCAGGATCACACTGACAGTTATTAAAATTAACCTGCGTTTTTTTTAATCAACTTTACAGAATTGTTTTCAAAATAAAATGTTATAATTATGAATATTTCGCCAAGTCACTGATTGGTTACCACATCCTTTAAGATCTCTTGCCTAACAGATGGCAGAATTTAATAAGGTCACATAACTGCCCAGACAAACACCGCAGCAGAGTAAGTTAATAGCAGTCTTTAAAGTTTTATAAAGTTGAAAAGTTTTCTGCTAAAATAGCTAAGCAGGAAT
>WWET01001098.1:325625-337119 GCA_011038615.1 Limnodynastes dumerilii | reverse complement strand
AAAAAATTAAATAAAGTGTTACATATGTAAATAAAATAGTCATCCTAGCTAACATTAACCCCTACGTGTATGCACTTACCTTAGGAGGTCATCTCTCCTAATCTAAGTGTATCAAATAAAGTGTGACATGTGTATAAAAATAAAAACATTTTTTTACAACTCACCATTAGCTGTCCGGATCTTGGGAGCCTTCAATTTTCATTTATCTGAAGTCTTCTTCTTTATTCTTTATTCTTTCGACGTCTTCATCCCTGCAGAGGACGACGGCAGCTCCTCACCTTGATCTCGAAGAATTCTTACTAAACTCCCACCAGTAGAAATTAACAGTAGAGTAGTACTGTTAATTTCTTTAACTTTAGAGCGCCCTCTACTGGTGGGAGTTTAGTAAGAATTCTTCGAGATCAAGGTGAGGAGCTGCCGTCGTCCTCTGCAGGGATGAAGACGTCGAAAGAATAAAGAATAAAGAAGAAGACTTCAGATAAATGAAAATTGAAGGCTCCCAAGATCCGGACAGCTAATGGTGAGTTGTAAAAAAATGTTTTTATTTTTATACACATGTCACACTTTATTTGATACACTTAGATTAGGAGAGATGACCTCCTAAGGTAAGTGCATACACGTAGGGGTTAATGTTAGCTAGGTTTACTATTTTATTTACATATGTAACACTTTATTTAATTTTTTTTTTTTTTTTTACACAGACGCAACACGCAGTTCAGCATTGATACAATTGTATCCATGCTGTAACCAAAGAATTAGAAGGATCTGCTGATCTGATCCTTCTAATTCAATGACTACAGCATGCCTGCATGGTGCTGACATGCCGAATTTAGGATTTTTCAGCACTAAAACACATGTCTGTTATACAGACATGTGTTTTAATGCTCGCGATCGGCACAAAAACATCGCATCTCAGACGCGACGCGACACGCAGTTCAGCATGGATACAATTGTATCCATGCTGTAACCAAAGAATTAGAAGGATCACCTTTGCTGATCCTTCTAATTCAATGACTACAGCATGCCTGCACAGACATGCCGAAACTAAGACACAGGTCTGTTATACAGACATGTGTTTTAATGCTCGCGATCGGCACAAAAACATAAAATCGCATCTCTAGTGATGCGAATTTATGTCTTGTGAATTCAATGCGATTTCACCGCGAATCGGTGAAATCGCATTTAGTGAATTAGAAACATCCTATGTTTCTAATTGAAAAAGTCGGGACCGCGATTTGCGGACCCGCGAAAAAAAAATTACTAAATTCACGTGATTTTTTGCTTAGTGAATCGCCTTTGGTGAATTTTAAGCTAAAAATCAAGTGAATTTTAGCAATTCGAGCTTAGTGAATGAGGAAAGTTACTCCTGGGCTAAGCCATGTTGATTGCAGGGAAGTCATATTTTATCTGTTGCAAACAGTATTAGAGTTGAAAGGTGATGTTTCCTATCCCAAGTCTAAATAACAGTGTGATAGTAACACTGGTCAGTATCTGCATGCAGTAAGCAATTCAAAGATGTATCCCTGCATGCAAAGAATACAATTAACTTGACTGCCCCTAAAATCAACATGGTTTAGCCTAAAAGTAACTTTCAGGTCCCTCGTAAATAGTGTATATATAAATATAATAGATATAAATGTAGCTAAATCTCAGAACCAAAGCAGTATGGAATGGTTTAATTTAGATTATGCTATGTATCCAGTCAGTTATTAAATAACCAGGTTATATAGTAGGAGTTCTTTCTAATGCAAAAAATAAATAATAATTATAACCACACGCTGGATTAATCCAATTCCTCAAACCCAAAAGTAAGTGGGCTGCTGTCGGAAGATATTAAGGTAGGTTTATGGACATGTAAATAAAACTCCAAGCACATGGAAAATGCACAGATGGGTCAAAGCTGTTAAAAGCTGGTGCCAGTATAATGCGAATGGTACATGCAACAAAAATATAGTAGGAGAAGAGAGAGATTCCAGAGAGTTCTAATAGTGTAAACCAAAAGTGACACTGGAAGAAGGGATATAAAACTTAGTTACAACAGTTGGTTTCAGTTATTAAACACAATCATCTTGATAAAGTCTTACATGACTATTTATAGACAAATACAAGTTCACAGAAAGCTGTGTATCAGCACCCTGGATTAACATAAAATATTTGTGTATTTTATGCACATGTACTCTAAGTAATCCTCTTTATGTAGTTCCTAAGGACATGCTGTCACTAAGTTATGTCGCTCCAGGCAAAAAAGTCTCTCAGATGTGCTAATTGTTTGTCTTTGTCAGTTCAATGACCAAACGTCCATAAGGAGAGTAAACCATGTAGAAAAACGTAGCAGCTTCTCACTCGTATTGTCCATAATTCACACTCATTCTGGTAAAATTGATATTTCCCTTGTCAGGAACAGCACATAAACTCAGACCATTCACTCTTTTAAGTCTCTTGAACAGACTACACATCATTATTTGATTGACTCTTGCCTCAGTGACGTTTAGTTCTAAGTGAATCGATTGGCTTATGCCTCAGTGATCATTAGTTCCTAGTGAATTGATTGGCTTATGCCTCAGTGATGTTTAGTTCCTCGTGAATTGATTGGCATGTCTCACTGGGGTTAAGTTCCTAGTGAATTGTTTGTCTAAATGTGTGTTACAGACAAATACATGGTTTTGAGTGTCTTTAAATAAAATGTGCAAGCTTTTCTACTGATACAATGAGTCTTAAGTACCTTAAATTCATATGATTCTTCAATTATTATTTCTAATTTTATGTGCTCTCCCAGCACAGGTCGTCCCATTTCAGCTATACGTCGCTCTTCCTCTTCCTTGCTTGTCAGTGGCTGTTTTTCTTCATTTTCCTCTGCAAATTAAAATATTGGATTACTGCCATTGTATATAGTTGACCATTAGTTCCTAAAAAAAATATCATAAATATCTTTAAAATACCCATTTATAATAATCAAGCAACACAAACTGAATAAAATGAAAGATTGTGTTTTTCCAGACATAAGTTATATGAAATATTTTGTAGCATAGTAATTTCTTAAAAAACAGAAATATTGTTATTTTATATGTGATTTGCCAGTTCTGCAACACATGTGAAGGTCCAACGTGGTAGAGCCAGCAAATTGCTCAGGCATCAACATAGTCATTGTATTGGAATACACATGAAACCAAGATGGTCAAATTAGGAAACCAAAATTGTATATTACATGGGCAGGATATTGCTATGTCACCAAGTCCTATTAGACGTATAATATAACAAGTCTTTAGGACGTTGTAAATGTATTCCAAAAATGATACCTGATATTAGAGAGCTTTCACTCATAGGCAGTGATATCATTCAAATAGATTCAAAACAATATACTTTCCCTTGAGGTTAAAGATAGTATTCTATTTTGTTCAATTATTTTAGTATAATCTGTAATTGCAGTCATTGGATTATGCTTCTGTACTGAACTAGATCCTTATGCATATTGCCATATTGCATATATAATGCTGTGCTTACTACCACTAATACTCCGTGTGTACATGTGACTGAATACATAGGTCCACAAAACAAGCTGCCCCACACTTTCAGTAAAGGTGTGAAGAGTATAATACAGACAGACATACAGAGAAGTGACACAAATGATAATAGCTATTCAATCAATGTACGGGACATATTCAGCCTCAGTGATATTTTAATAATTCATACTCTGCTAATGAATGTCTACATAACATATGTTATAGGAGAGTAGAATTTATAGGTATAAGACATTGATGAGGCTGTGTCATGTTTAATTCAAAGGTATAAAAACTGAATGATAAAGTGCTGTATCTAAATACAGCAGCAAATAAATTGCCCCATCCATCCAAACATCCATCACGTTAACAGTACCAATTCCTGATGATGGCCTTATCTTTCACACTTTGTTTATTCTTTATGAGTTTGCAAAGGGTTCATCCCAAAACAGATTGGAAGTTTCATTGGTTGCTCAATATATTGGACCATATTATGTGTGTGAGATACAAAATTTAGAGGCTGATTTTCTAATGCCAGGTACATACTGGCATCATTTCCCTGGCAAATCGGTCTGATAGCCAGGGAAATCGTGAAAGTGTGTACACATTGCTCGAATCTCGGGCAATATCTACAGACCGCCCTGTACCATCTTCTGATGGCAAATCTGCAGTCGAGTTTGCAATGTAAACCTTTAAACCATGTAAAGTGTTACTGGACCACTGACATTCTGACAACTGAGTACAACATCCACACAAGTCAATATTCGGGCAGATGAGTTGATAATGGACTCCCACATTATAACCTCTCAAAGAACCATTAGAAACTAATAACAAAGAACCTCATCCAGACTTCCGAATACCCTACCTTCTGTGAATATATGTGACCCACATAAAATCACACAATGATAGTCCTGTCCACAAGGGATAAATCCACATAGATTCCAAAGTAAAATAAATATAAATACACCCAAAAAATGAAGGATCAATCCTTAGTCCTCGCTTAGGTACAGGAATTTAGGATTGTGTGTTTTTGTGTGGGTCAACACATTTATTCACGGAAGGTAGGGTATGAGGGCTTAATTGTGAAGCTGGTTATATTGTAGTTAGCAGTTATCAGATTTTATTATTACTTGTCAAGCTTTTCTTTCCATCTCTCCCTATCAAACAGCCTTCACTGGGCACTGTAGTAAATTTGTGAATTAGATTGTTAAGGGCTACATTGAATTACTTTGATGTGCCTCTGTAATGTTCATGTTTTCCTTAATGTGCCAAAAGAGGTGTGAAACGAAAGCCAGTAGCTTAATAGAAGTGAGATTCTTGTTTTTCCATATATGTATAATTAGCCCACGCTAAGCAAGGGAATTCTTCTTCCATCAGCCCTCCGCCCAAACAGACGCATTCATTTGATAAATTGGTTTGCATCATGACTTCATTCTTTATAACCTTAGTCATCATCAATATATTATTTGATTAATTCTAGGCTCTCAGCCTCACAAATTAACATTATTTCATATATTCACACTGCTATAAACAGTCTATCTAATAACATTTATCATCATTAAATATGAATTCCATGAAATGACAGCCTTATTATATGTTTTTATTGTACATTAATGAATGGCAACAGACATGATATGTCTAGTTTTTCATAGTGCTATTTTGTTCTTATTATATTTTTTCTGCATTAAATAAGACTATTATAAGTACAGTACTTATTTGGAATAGATTTCATTTAGTTAAAGAAACACCTTCTTTCTGATTTACGGCTGAACTGTTCTTTACCTTCAAGCTATTTGTAACAGGGAAAGCATATACGCATTAACATTGTACACAGCAGGAAGCTGATTAAACTGACCTCAGTATTTGAACTGTGTTTCATTAGGGTAATGAAGCTGTGATTTGATAGGATTGTAACTGGAACACATTACCTGCACAAGAGAAGGTCTTAGCAGTTCAAGCATTAACTACTTCTTGAGCCATTTTAAGCAACTGTGCATAGGGGGAACTGAGATAAGCTCAGCTAATAACTTTCTTGGCCTATGTGTGCATAGGAAGTAACATTTCTTCAACACTGAGAATGCATTATAAAGCGTTCTGCAGGAATAAGTAGTTTGCTTATAGCTAGGGACACAAATGGTCTAATTTTTTGGGGAGTCCTGCTCCATCATTTTTGGGACCCTTTAAATGATATTCTTAAGTTGTTCATACACAGGCTGTATCTGATACAATTACTGTACTGTGGTTGGGGCACACCACCACTTTTATATGTTCATATGCCACTTATAAATTTCCTCTGCATAGTCCAATAATTATGCCAGAGATAGCCTGTATATAAATAAATTCAGAGAGCTGACTGCTAATACCTTTTTCTTAATTACAGATCTATATACAGTATATGTTAGCTCCAAGTTCCCCAATTATTCCCCCCTGCTCCCATTTCCATTGCTCATACTTTCTTCTGCTCCCACTCTTGTAATTTAGGGACCGTTTTCCCAGATCCGTTTTCACGTGGAGTTGTGTGGGTATTTTTAGGTACGTTTTAACAGCATTATAAAAGACAAAACCACAGCGCTAAACCAAACCAATTGGTCTCAAGGATATTGTAAGGGTAATGTTCACCACTTTTGAAGTATCAAATATACAACAATGTCGAGCAGTGACATTAAAGAGACATGGTTTATTGCAAACATTAAAAAATAACCATAAAAAACTAAACAAAAATAAAACAATAAAAACTGTGCACAGCTGAAAATCAAACTCCTATCAGTATGAAGGTGTATACCAATGTGTCGTTAAATTAACGACAATGTAGCACTTGTTGTATAGTGTCAAATCCCTGTGGGGGGATAGTGTCCGTTGATGACAATCCGGAGGGTATAGGAGGGCTTCTAAATCCCTGTATGGGTAGATGTTGTAGCCTCTGCACGAGGTTAATGAAACAGCCGTCCCCTTCCGTGTAATATATGGGAGCAAACAATCCCCAAGCAGCGTTCCACTGAGGATGTTAAAGTGCCTCTGGAAACAACCCAATAATTAAGTTCTCCTAGGAATTTCCTCCCAAGACCACAGGGAATGATAAAGTGCAATATAAGTGGACCTGCGGTCTCCGGTACTCACTGTCCCGATAGAAGTATGGTGCGGGGTCCAGGGAAGTGGAGCTCTGCTCCTGCGTGGACTGATGAAAATGGTGAACGAGCGGAGGCCACCCGCCGTTCTGCTGTCCACGACCGAAGACCCGACTGAGTGTAAGAGGCTCGATTGTCAGCTGACTCTGCACGTGGTAGTGATAGGCGTATCCGTTACTCACACCAACCTAGGTGACGTGATCACCTTAACTTACTATATTTACGTTTTAACAGCACATGCGTAGTAACTTTATTTACGCAAGTTACGTAGAATAGACGCACATAAGTGCTTTAGGCACAGAAATGTAAATCACACTTGGGGACATACGTGCAGAGGGGCGGGGTTGAAATATGTACTGGAAAAGTTACGTGAAAGAAGGTGGGGGGAGGGATTTATAAGAGTCTTTGAAGGCGCGGTTAGATAGAATCGCACGTACGGCGTACATATACGCACGTATTTACACAAGCAAAGTTAGAGGTGGTCTATGGAGGCATATGTCTACGATTGCACAGCCGTGAAAGGGGAGTGTCATGGGTGTTGGTGGGTGTGGCCTTGCTACATGCGTGCGTATAATTGCGTACTTTAAAAAAAATTGATCTCTGAATGCGGCCCTAGATCTCTCCCTTTTTTCCTCCCACCTCTTGATCATCCAGCTCTCCCCTTTCTCCTGTGCCCCCTACAAACAATATAATGCTGCAGAGAAACAAGAGTTGTCTTCACAGAGAGACACATAACTGGGCAGGAGAAGTGGTACTTGGGGCATTCCTACCTTCTGCTGATACGGACCAGATCCACAACTACACGTGGCTATGCATTTGTAATGTACATGCGCAGTATAGGGACAAACATTGGAACGCAGCCAACTGATGCTGTGTTCCTATGTGTAAGTATGTCTCTGCCTAAGGGGCTGGCCCACTCACCTTGCGTGCCTGCAGATCATTGCTGAAGCCCTTACCTATGATCCATGCCATACGATATATATTCTGCACGCGGAAGGGCTGTACAGTATGTGCATGGGGTGTGCCCTCCCCGCGCATGCACGGAATATAGAATCCGATGTGGAGGCTGATACAATTACTGTACTGTGGTTGGGGCATACCACCACTTTCAAAAGTTGATATGCCTTTTATAAATTTCCTCTGCATAGTCCAATAATTATGCCAGAGATAGCCTGTATATAAATAAATTCAGAGAGCTGACTGCTAATACCTTTTTCTTAATTACAGATCTATATACAGTATATGTTAGCTCCAAGTTCCCCAATTATTCCCCCCTGCTCCCATTTCCATTGCTCATACTTTCTTCTGCTCCCACTCTTGTAATTTAGGGACCGTTGCAGAGAAACAAGAGTTGTCTTCACAGAGAGACACATAACTGGGCAGGAGAAGTGGCACTTTAGGCATTCCTACCTTCTGCTGATTGGCATTAGCACATCCAGCAGGACACAGAGTACTTTAATAAATAAGGACCAGATCCACAACTACACGTGGCTGCGTTAGTCGGCTGTGCATTTGTAATGTACATGCGCAGTATAGGGACAAACACTGGAACGCAGCCAACTGATGCTGTGTTCCTATGTGTAAGTATGTCTCTGCCTAAGGGGCTGGCCCACTCACCTTGTGTACCTGCAGATCATTGCTGAAGCCCTTACCTATGATCCATGCCATACGATATATATTCTGCACACGGAAGGGCTGTACAGTATATGCATGGGGTGTGCCCTCCCCGCGCATGCACGGAATACAGAATCCGATGTGGAGGCTAGTGTACGTAATTCTATCTTGTTCTTGGATCTGGCCCAATGTCCTTAACAAGAAGAAAATGTGCTATAGCAGTGTTGGCTAACCTGTCACACTCCAGGTGTTGTGAA
Source organism: Limnodynastes dumerilii (assembly GCA_011038615.1). NCBI lineage: Eukaryota > Metazoa > Chordata > Amphibia > Anura > Limnodynastidae > Limnodynastes > Limnodynastes dumerilii. Next base: position 328,626 of record WWET01001098.1, on the reverse strand, counting down.
ACTACAAGTCGCACCAAGCCTTAACTGCAAAAGCATAGCGGATACCTGACCAAGCATGCTGGGAATTGTAGTTTCATAACACTTGGAGTGCCACAGGTTAGCCAACACTGTGCTATAGCATTTTCAGTGCAAATCAGCTACAAGGGTTTGTGGTAAATACCGCAAACATTAGGACCTATATAATGCTAGAAGGGCGTCTTATAAAATGGAATAAAGCACACGCAGGCCATGTTCTTTTCTAAAGTGACATCTTTGTATTGACATAACAGCAACTTAAATCATTTCATGAACATGAACATCAAAACATTATTGCAGATGATGCTCTGTGATGTTCTGTTGGGATGTAACAGCTGATGTGGAGTGTATGTCATTCAGTTTTATGCCAAAATGGTTTAACGTTAGCTTGATGGGGTTTTCTTCTATCAGGAAAAACATTATATGGAAAATGTCATCTCATCTTCTGAGTTGCACATCCAAATGGAATTACATATAGGCTCTACCGAAGATGCTCAGTATATTTTAACTGCCAAGGAAGGCTCAATGAATGGCAAGTATGAATACATTTTAGGCCAAATTAGACTTTTCCAAATGATATTTGACATCTGCAGAGGAAGAAGTCTGACTTTTCTGATGTGTCATTGCAGATATCTTTGACACTTGAGCTTGACACACAAACCGTAAAAAAATATGGGAGGACAATTTATTAAATCTAGAATTGTCACTATATAGGAGAGGAGATGGACACTGCGGCCCATATTCAGAGTAGCGGACGTATAACATATATACGCCTGGTGCTTAGCGATTTTAACTACTGCGCATGCGTAGTAATTTTTTAACATACTCCACGTATTTTTTTACTTACGTAGATTGCGTAAATGCGATCTTTCAGTATATGTTATACCTCCGGTACTCTGAATAAGGGCCTGCATCTGTATAATATACCGGTACTTCTGTGCTTGCTTCATTTTACAACACATGATCAAATCTGCATATTCAATCTAATGTTATAACAAAAGTACATAATAATGTATTGTACTTATGCACATCTCAAAGTGCTATCGACTAAATGAATAATATATGCTATTAAAATATATATATTTATTTTAATGAATAAAAGTAATTTAACTCTGTTACTAAAGTTTATAATTCTAAGAATGTCAGACCCATTGTTGCCAAATCGGCTTATAACAAGAAAAATTGGGCTTGTTTTTTTCCTGAGTCGCTGCATTTTTTGGGCTTGTTTTTTTTAAAGTTGTTGGCAGAGCAGTGGGGGAGAAGATTAAGCATTTAGTAAAGTGTACAAGGTGTGAACTGGAGGAGGGGGGGTAATAGGATTTGAATGGGATGTGAATGCTTATATTAGAATAGTGTGAACTAGAGCAGAGAAAGGGTTAAAATATTAATAAGAGGAAGATAGTAATAGTAGTGTGTGTAATTTAATGTGTTCTGATATATACCAAATTAGTGTGTATATGCTAATATATATTTGGTGTGTGTTGTGTGTTTGGCATGTTATGGGATGTTTTAGAATTTGGTCGAGCTTGTTTTGGGCTTGTTTTGAACTCAAGAGTTGCTTGTTTTAAATTTCAGAGTTGGCAACACTTGTCAGACCTATTTCTCTGTTTTATTGAGGTACTACAGATTTTTTTTAAAAAAAACATCACCATTTTATGTACAATGATACTTGGAGCTCTATTTACAAAGCACATTATACTTCATTTTGCAGCGATAACGTGAAAACGAGCATTATCGCATTATCTCATTTAAGGATGACGGTATTGGAAGAGTTCCATTGGTCTCTCCATATAGGGCCGTATTCACATTCGTGCGTGGATTAACAAAATGACCTACTATGCATGTGTAGCAGGTCATTTATGCAATCTACGTAAAAGAGCGCACAGAGTAGTTTAGTAGGACAGAAGCGACCTAATGCCACCTCGGGGAGTGTTTAGTTAGAAGTGGGAGGGTTTGAGGCGGGGAGAGGCATTCTCCATGCGTAGTTTCCTTATTAAGAAGGAAACTATGCACGGGCCTGTGGCGCTCTTAAGTGCCATTAGGTACCTAAAATGGTGGGTGGGTTAGGGGCTGCACCAATGAGTTAGGTGCGGATCTGTCCACACCTAACTCACTCTTAGGCGTGAACACGGCCCCTACATCCCTTTTCTTCCCCCTAATAGCTGTTATTAGGAAGAGGAAAAGAGGAAAAGAGGGTATATATGGGGAGACCACTGGAGAGCATTTAAGAAACAAAAAAAACTTTTACTAATAAACTGTAATAAGTAAAAAAAACATAAAAAATAATATATATAATATTTTGCCCAATGGAATTACCAGTATTCCAGTGGGAAAAAGAAACAAAATTAAAGAAAAGAAGGAGTTAAAATTTACCTGAAGGGGCAATGCGTCTGTGTGAAAATGTCAAAGTGCCCACAATTTTTTAAGTGCCAAAAGAGAGGACGTGTCTGGACTGCATATGAATGTGAGGTACTATGATGTCTGTGAACATCTCACTGATCATGGCGGGACCTCGCGGAATGGGTAAGTATTAGTAAATGTGAACGATGCTGCCAAGGTAAAGCGAGTCTGGTTCATGTAAGTACCATTCAAATGGATAACGTAAATAGAGCCCTTGATATTTAGATAAACTGACAGCTGCTAACATTAACAACCTTTATACACTGTGCTGTATCTTTCTCTCAAATTCTGTGACAACATTGCTTGAACATCATACCCCTATACACACATTGGGGCAGATCCAGACCTACGGCCGCCGTCACATTTCTGCCGTTCTGTGCATGCGCCGGGCAGATGTCTCTGGGTGCCCTGGATCGGTCGTCCGTAACTACAGCATAGTTACGGACGAAGGGGCGTACAGCCCCATAACTACGCTGTAATTACGGAAGGTAGGCGGTGGGAGGGAAATTAGGAAGGGAGGGCTGGGTTAGGGACTTACGATCCTGTGGCCGGCGTAATTACAGACTGTTACGCCTGCTAAAGTTAG
>WWET01001098.1:304743-323033 GCA_011038615.1 Limnodynastes dumerilii | reverse complement strand
ATATATATATATATATATATATATATATAAATAGAGAGAGAGAGAAGAGAGAGAGAGAAGAGAAGAGAGAGAGAGAGCGAGAGGGCGCCTACTTGGTTATAAGAAACGCTTTAAGCAAGTCTAGATTGCATTCTATTGAATGTTTAATCTCATTACATTTAATTTAAAATAAGCATTTTACAAACAATTTATATTTACTAAAGAGAGAGAGAGAAGAGAGAGAGAGGAAGAGAGAGAGAGAGCGAGAGGGCGCCTACTTGGTTATAAGAAACGCTTTAAGCAAGTCTAGATTGCATTCTATTGAATGTTTAATCTCATTACATTTAATTTAAAATAAGCATTTTACAAACAATTTATTCTTTATTTACTAAATAAAAAAATAAATGCTTATAGCTGTTTAGTAAAACACTCCACAAGCCTATTCCCCAATGCTTAATAAAGGTAAATCTATTTCATTTAATTGTATTTGCATTTACATAGAAGCTTCTCCCCATTACTGAGTCCTAACTCCATGGTGATTACATGAAGCATTTCAGGTCTGAATTAACCTTTCGTTGTTTTCAATAGGAAAATCCAATATCTGTTTTTTATTCATTCTCGCTTCCTTGCCAAGTGAATCACTAAGTTTAATCGTGATTTGGGGACTTTGGGTGTTGAATGGATTACAAAGCAGTAATGATTCTCTTTCAGTTACAAGTGTATTGACTTAGTTACAAGACGGGCTTATTTAAATTTAAAGCACAGTAAGTGCAACCATCAGGCAGGATCCTCCATTCTGATTTTTCCTTAATTCCTGTATGTTCAGATCACATTTCCTCAGCCACCCTACTGAAACACAATCCGGATGTAAGAAGAATGACAGCTACTGACAGAATGGCTGTGCTGTGACTGGAAGTGGGCGGGACTAATTACAATGTACAGATGTGCCCACTCACTGTATACCGATCCACACAGCCGCCATTTTAAGTTCCCACAAGTCAGAAAAGTTTTTTAGGCCATAGCTATCTAGTCCTCTAGTCATCGCTTCTAGTCCGGAACTGAGGATGTGGCCCAATGAATGAAGTCACATAGTATACTCAGAAAATTGCTACTATTGTATGTTTGTTTGTACTTTTATTAAAGAAAACAGAATAGAAAAGCTATAGTACTGAAATGGCAACTACACACTATAGATAATCTCCAGCTAGAGGTATACCGCGCCGGTCCCTGGGGATATGAGATAGTGGATACACACTACCTGATAATAGGGGCTAATAGGATCATTCAGCATCTCTGAAGGAGCAGGAGTGTTTTTAAACCATTTCTTCAGCATTCAAACAAAATCGCCTATGCCTTACACTATGCAATAATCAACTGATAATCATCTAATTGGACTGATTATAACATAGGGGTAGATCCAGAACTCCGCTTGCAATACGTTTACTCACGTAGTGTACCTTCTATACACTCCCCTTGTCACACCCCTTGAATGCACGTATTTTGTCCGAGATCCGCTTTCCAAACCCTACCTTAACTTTTGCCCACGTAACCGATGTCATCCGCTCACGTATGTATGTGCAACACGTATTTGCGCAGCTAAGCACGCCCATTACGTATTACAGACGTATTTTTGACTCACATAAAATTGGCACGCCCACACGTAAGGATTTAAGCAACACATACGTGAATGGCCCATACGTTCATATTAACACTACGTTACAGAGCGTATTTTCTATGTTCTTATTTTCTAAAACGTGATTTTACGTGTCCGCTACGCGATTTTACGTGTTCTGGATCTGGCCCATAATGTGAAATGTGTCAGTTTAACATCTTTTAGTCTGTGACAATTTTTGGTGGGTGTTAGGTTACAAACACATGAAAAATATTTAGCAAATTTATATTGCTGCAAAAATTATTAGTTTGATCAACGACAGCACAAGCTTTGCAATAAATTTTGGTGGTTTGATTGGTTAAATGTATCCAATTAAAGCTATAGCAGTGTAGTCATGACTGCCTACATATACATCAGGGTTACTGACTCTCCCGGAATGTCCGAGAGACTCTCGAAATTCGGGCAGTTCTCCCGGTATCCTGGGAGGGCTGGCAAATCTCCTGCAAGTGACTTGAGGCCCATGGTTTCATGGAAACCACGGCCTCAAGTCTTGCCCCCCAGCCTAGCAACACTAGTATGCTAGTGTTGCTAGGGACAGGGAGGGACTTGATGATGCAATTTGCGCATAAATCGCACCTTTAAGCCCCACCCCCTGCATGCATCTGTAGCTTCCTTCTGGGATCTCCCGGGGGGAAGCTGTTAAAAGTCGGCAACCCTGATATACATTTAAGGTGGAGATTAAGTACTACTAACTGGCACCGGAATTCCCTTCCCTCTTCTATGCGGACTACCAGACTATTGGAACTACTGACATTAAGCTTCATCACGGAGCACCTCTGATTCGTCAACAACACTTGGCGCTTGTGTGACATCATGACGGTGGAGAGGTTGTTTCGGTTACCTCAAAATGCAACCCTGCTTAGATCTACCTGAAAAGGAGAGTCTTAACACTTGGGACTGCACTTCAAAATGAGACCCTTTGGTAATACCTCCCGTTGTATTTTCCGGAGTGCAGAACTTATGGTGTTTTTGATAATATCCGTTGTTTTCCAATAACCAAATATGTTCCCTGGTTCTCTGTAAAGTAGTTTCAATTTAAAGGCATTTAATGTAGAAGAATGTATTTGTGAAAGCAGTTTCATTTTCCTCTGCTGGTGAATGTTGAAAATATGACATTAGTAGCTCAGGAACTCTTACTTTAGTTAATGTAACTGGATATGTTTCTAATGAAATGTTTAGAGAAGGATGTATCTGTGTCACTTACCAATGCTATTATACTGGTCAGCTTTTGTGTATTAATAGCAGTAATATGAACTGGTTACCATACAAAGCCAAGCTCCTGTGAACCTCTAAAATGGAAAATTTGGGGGAAAATAATGTGGAGTAATTATTATGCTGCTTCTAACAGCTCATGTGCATAACAGGGATGTAGAAATGCGCTCTGCTTTATGTTACAGGAGACCAAGGACATTCTTTATGCTGGTAAATTGCAGTCAATCTACAAATAATGTTGTCAACAGTTTATACCTTGTCACTGAAAAGTGTCTATTTGAGCCATTATTTCCTGCAGAGGGTGTGGGAATAAATGCTTTGATAAAATATGCTTATGTTACGTGATACATAAGTAACTTAAGAGTTCAAGTATGTATATGTTACATGAATTACATGATGTATACTCTGAGCTACCAAAAGATCATGGATTTCTTTATGACAATAACAAGTACTGTCACTGCCGTATTCACAGATCCGTTTTTACGGCGGATTATGTGCGTATTTTTAGTAGCGGATTAACTGCGCATGCGTGGTAACTTTCCCATGCAAATTACGTAGTATTTACGCACATAAGTACTTTAGGCACGGACTTGTGAATCGCACCTAGGGACATAAGTATGGAGGGGCGTGGTTTTTATCCGGACGGTGGAAGTTACATTAAAGTGGGTGGGGGGAAGCATTTCAATGGGCATTTGAAGGCGCGGATAGATAAATACGCACATGAGTATATGCGCATAAGTACACATGTAGAGTTAAGGGTGCCCTATGGAGGCGGAAGTCACCGATAATCCGTCCGCCCGATGTTATGGGTGTTCCCTTGCTAAAAACGCGCACATAGTAAATACGGATCTGTGAATGGCCCAGTGGTACTTTTGCCTTTGTCAAGGCCCTGGAACACAATTCTGCATTTGCTTACACTGCAGTAAATACAACCCAAAACTCAATGCGGTGAGCGATCACAGCACTAGACGAGGCACTGAACAGATGACGTCTTCTGTTCCTCAGACTAGACAGTATTCAGACTGTAGTAGTGTTCTCCCATGAAGCTTAGCAACTCTCATCTGGTGAGGCATCAAGGTCTGAATTCAAAGTCACGTAGTTTTTGTCTGACGTACGTTGTGTTAAGCACTGGGCTACTACACATGCGTAGTAGCTTATTTTAGCTATCGACGTACCATTTCTGCAGTTTATACCCATTTTCAATATTTTGGAATATTTACTGTTTAGAAATTGTGTATAATGTTATGCCTTTGTGGTAGTTCAAACTGTAATCCAAACACATTAGTTATGTTTTTTACATAATTAATACTTATGGTAGCTTCACACTTTAGGTTTTCAGCTTAATGACAATATAGTTATAAAATGCATGCAGACAAATAATAATAGTTTTAAAAGCTGCAAACAAACAGCACTGAATATTATAGTAGTGGACATTATTAGTATAAAATAAAACTGATGTTTTTTCCAATACACAACTAAACACTGCTTGACTATTGGGAAAATATATTGCCTTCTTGGACATTATTATGCTACAGCTGAAAACCTACCAGTGTGAGACTACACCTACAGAGAGAGAAACCATGCAGGGCTTTCACTTCAAACCTTTTAGCAATATAAAAGTCAAACTCAAGTGACATTAACTGGAGTGACTTAGTTTTGACCTGCAGTGTGGATGTTAAGAAAATACCACACTTTTCAATGCTCAACTCTTACCATACATCATTTTCCCTTAAAAGAAAGATCAAAATATCATGTCAATAAAATAATACAAACACCAATAAAATCAAAAGCAACCAAAGAGAACAAAAACTAAAAACAAAAGTTGAAAAATGCATAAATCACATACCTGTGATGGTGAAGTCACCTGGTGTAAAGCAAAGACAAAAGAGAGACAGAATAAAATTAGTTAAATAATGACCCATTTAACACACAAAAGCAGTTGATTTTCTAATATATATAAAGGGTCTAGCTGAACGGAATAATTCACCATGCTTTTACCCTATCCAAAGTCAGCCAATTATGTAGAGACCTGCTTTCTGAATGTCTTTGATCTTACTTAAGTATGAACAAAAATAGATATAAACTTATCCAGTAACATGATGTAAATTGCATGAAATGATGTAGCCCTTAACAACATACATAGACTTGTCTGCTTTGCACTAGACTGATCAAATGTAATATCTCATTGGTGGGTATTGGGGTGGAGAATTTCATAGGATTTATACTGTGATACTTGTATAATTGTATTTATTGTATAATGTATTAATACGTTTTTATAGAGAATCTACCAGTTGAACATAGTGGAGGAAGCCGTCTCATGCAATCCAGGGCATGCTGGGCTGGAGTTAAGGGGGCATCTGCAGCCTAGGGCAGTGCCATCAGGGCCAGTCCTAGTCAATTTGGTGTTCTAGGCAACATTTGGTTGGTGCCCCTAGCAGAAAAGCAACTCTGCTATTAAAAGGTCACAGTGGAGGTACAATGGTGCCTGGGTAGGGAGCTGAATTAAGATCGGCACCACTCTGCTTTACAAGGGGGGAGGAGCTACTACACATGCTGGGTTTCCTTTTCTGCCCTGGGGTGCCCCCTCCCCAAGAAGATGCCGCTATAGGCAACTCGCCTATACTGCCTATAGCTAGGGCCGGCCCTGAGTGCCATATTGCGTTGATTTAAACTTTGAAAGAATAAATCTGCATTTATATTCTTTAAACCCAGGCTGTAACATGCCATCTGTTTTTAAGAGCTCATTAGTATTAACTTAAAATGGCTGCCACCACCAATACATTGGTGTGTTCCTTATTTTTACGACAGCAATATGTATGTTTTTTTTTTCACCACTAAAATTGTTAGCTCTTATATCTTTATTAGAGACATAAGCTAATGTAGATAGGCTCATAGTATATCTATCTATATCTCAAGCATTAACTGCAGAACAAAGTATATAATATTTATGGTGTTCGAATATACTCATGTCTGTATCACATTTACAAACATCTGTTGCCTATTCTGTAGCACTGATCATATTGTTTCTACGTTAAATTGTATTTTTCACTAGAAATCCCCCACCTCCATATGGCTATGTCAAGTCTCTTTTTGTTTCTATTTAAAAAAAATCAATTCCTTTCAATTTTTCATGGTCTATTTTTTCATACAGAATTACCGTTGATTTCCTTAGGAAATACCAAGACAGCATCTCTGACAAGTGAAGGGTCATTTACTAGTGCAGAGAAAGAGCTGAGGGAACGCAACTCATACCAATCATTTTGCTAGTGTATATTTGTCTACTTAAGGCATGCTGTGGCTTATATACCGTATATCTTCTGTAAGCTCCCTTGCCAATTTTCCTTTATGCAGCTCTGTATGATGTGATGTGAAGTATGTTGTTATTATTATATATGTTGTGTATATTTGGCTGTCAAAAATGCCACCATATAGTGTATAATATTTAATTTTCTAAGTATGTACACTACACTAATGACAAGTAGTTGGGTAACTCCCCTATTATTAATATAGTCAATGGGTTACCTTCAAAATCTTGTTATATATCTTACCCTACAGACTAAAATTTGGAGGCCCTTATGCCAAAGGAATAATCAGTTTTGGTTTTAAATAAGAAGTAAACAGTTTGCCTACACTTCTAAAATTTCCTGGATCTTTCCTAATACAGCATTCTGTGATAAAAGAGAGAGTTGGCTTCATTAATATAACAAAAGGCATAGAATGCTTTTTTTTCTCTAATATTAATCATTTTAAAGATAACTATAACATAGCTCAACTTTGGTTGCCTTAATATGTTACCAATTTAAGTGAGTCTAAATTAATATCAATTTCTTGAATATAACTAATGGTCTAGGTTTATAAAGAAAATATGGGTCAATACTGTACTAATTACAAAATTTAGCTAAGTCTATGTCGGTAATGAACTGAGTTCTTTGATTTGTAATTTAAAATTCTATTTAAAGCACTGGAAGACTGGTGACCACCTCAAAAACTGTTGACATGTAACTGTGAAGCTACCTAAACTAGTTGATAACAAACATTTTGCACATCAATACATTCTATTCAATTTTTACTATATAAATAGATAGATATTTTATTTAATTGTAAATTCTCCTCAGCAACCACAGATAAACAAATATCAACAGTAATTATACAGCACAGAAAAGCAAAAAGGTGAATGCATCTTTTGAAGGGAGACAGGGAATTTGGGAAGGTGATAAACAAATATAGGAAATGAAATGCTTACCAAGCTCATTCAACAACAGGGCTGCAAAGAGAACACATAGAAGACAGACAAAAGGATAAGAAACACAAATGAATAGTGATAATGGAGAAGATGTTCACAGAAACAAGGACTGCGTTGACCTATGGAGACTTAAACCAATTGAAAATCCAATCTGGAAGCAACCATTTTGTGGGCAGGGCCAAGATTCTCAAAAATGCAGTTCAATCAATTCAACCCAGAAGCAGTAACATCACTGAGACAATTTATACCTATTAAGCCTACAATATGGCTCTGAAATAGTACTAGTACAAAGTGTCTTAATGATCTCAGTGAATTAACGCACTGCATTCTCATACATGTTTGTACAGCCTACACAAGATGGCTGCCTCAGAAATGCGACTATATGTAATTTTTAAAGGAAGATTGGTATTATTGTTAAGCTCTCAAGACTAGCCCTTTTCTTTATGATTCTTATTAATATAAAATGTGTTAAAAATAAATAAATAGGCATTTGTCTGTAATGTTTAGGTGAGGAATTATGGTTACTTTATTGTTTATGATTAATTTGGGATAATAATGCCCTTTTATTTGTATGTGTGCTGTTTTGACACATATTTGCAAGCCCTCATTTAAAAATTAATTAAGTAGTCATTTTATTTTTATCAGTGTAATACATTTAAATACCAGTAGGATGTCAGTGTTGGTATATATTTCATAGTTATATAAACTAACACTCTCATCTGCTAATTAATCAATGTTTGTTCAAGCAATACTGTTTAATAATCTGCCCTAAATTTGTTTTGTGCAGTAAAATTTATGACTGTTATCACTAGATGTTTAGATAACCTGAAGTATTTTTTCTTGTTTTAAATTTTGGGCTCTATTTATAGACTTCATTTTTAAGTGATAGGGGCAGTTTTTAAGATAAAACTGCCCCCATCACTTAAAAATTAAGGGCTGGATCCAGAACTACGTCCGTCTTCCATAGACGGATGTAGTTCAATAAACAGTAGCTACTGCGCATGCGTAGTAGCTATTGTACGTAATCTGCGTATCGTTATACCTGATAATTGTATTTCCTGGACTCCTGAAGACAGCATAGCACTATGGGTAAGTTCCACGGGGCTGGAGCCAATTCAGGAAAAAGAAAAGACCCACCGGACATATAAATAGGCTGTCTTTCCACTTTCTCTAGCTTAGAACAACAAAAAAACAAGAATACACGCAATAAATTATACATTCGGGAGGGAAAGTAGCTATGCTGTCATCAGGCGTCCAGGAAATACAATTATCAGGTATAATTAACCTTTTCCTCTTCCCCTGATGACAGCATAGCACTATGGGATGTGCCAAAGCTACTTTCCTTAGGGAGGGACACCAAACCACAACCAGTGAAAAAATAAACCAGACGGAAATTCCACTTACTTGACCGTTTAGTTATTTTTTATTTATTTATTTTATTCAATTGCACTTAAAACTCGTCTGCCGAAGCTTGCATTCATTTCATTGGTGTTTCAGTGGATCAAAGGTGGGAAACATTGGTGGTTCAGGGAGATTGCAAAGAATTAAAAAAAAAAAAGCATGAAGGAATCGGCAGATTCCATTATCCACTTCCTGTGCATGCACCGAGAGCGTACGGCGCATGTGCAGGATTTTACTAGTGTCGTCGGAGATTCATTAATGAATGAAGCTCCAGTGAAGATGCCCCTTCTATCGCAGGACATCGCCGTCCTGCAGAATGAAGGGGCATCTCTATAGATTAGGTAAACGAAGTGTCCAGGCTCGCTGCGATGATAAGCGAGCCCTGAGGACTATTGTTCACCTATCTTTAGGGAGCTCTATAGATAGAGCCCATTATGTCCTGCACATTAATAGCTATACAATAACACCACAAAGCTCGTATTCAGAGTACCAGACATATAACATATACGTCCTGTGTTTAGCGATTTTTACCACTGCGCATGCGTAGTCATTTTTTAACATAATCTACGCATCTTTTTCTTACATAGATTACGTAAATGCAGTCTGAAGACCGCATTTATGCAATCTTATACGTAGATTACGTTAAAAAATTACTACACATGCACAGTAGTAAAAGACTCTAAAAACCGGACGTATATGTTATATGTCCGGTACTCTGAATACGGGCCTGAAGTATTATCTTAGCCTTGTTACATGAGGTAAAGTAAATCTTATTAAATTATCTCCGATTTATAATGCAAATGAGCAACCTGGTGTGTATTATCACACAGCCAACTTTCTCTTGGCATTATATGTGAGCAATGATTGGGATAATTATAATGCATGTTCACTAATTAAGAAGCTGTTATATCCTACCCAAAGACACAAAATGATGTATCTTTCTGAGGTTATGCTTATTTAATACCTAATTTTTTATGGAAACAAGCCCTGTTGATTTTTATATTTCTTGTCTATGTCAGTTTTATACCTATGTATTGAACTTAATTAAGTAAACTATTGAATTGGCCAAATGAGATAATATTAAATGTAGAACTAGATCAATTTAAAAAAGTATATATATATATATAGTTGCTACATGTAAGCATATACTATTTTCAGATTCTTAGAATATATGCATTTTTATTGTAAATAATAATATTTAATACTAGTAAAACTAGATTTGAAACATGCAAATTCACATGCATTATATTTAATATAAGCAATGGTATTAGTAGATCTCACTTGAATCAATACTCATGATTTATATGTAAATAAGTTACGTCATTAATAAAGCACATGCATGTCCGTATTTGTGAAATCCAGTGTTTAATATGTGAGGTAAATACTACAACCAGTGGAAACCTGATTAATAGGCAAAACACTGTAAGTTCTGCTATACAGTCAGTCCATTGTCCTGGATCTGTGCTGCCTAAATAACATTGGGTGCAATGCTGCGCCCCTCTAGAGACAGTGGGCTACATTTTTTAGTTTTGCCCACCTCACACTAATAGGTTGTCAGAGACTTAAAAGGGGCACAGAAATGGTGGATCAGTGGGCATTTAGACAAGTTGTGTCTTTCCTTAATATGCCACACTCCAACAAACTGCTGTAATGTCCTGTGGCCACACTGCAGTCATAGTAATTGTATGATTACCTTAGTGATTACTAATAAGGCTCATTGGGCCGTATTCAGAGATCCGTCAACGAAAGGTTCGCAATTATACACATGGACGTTGCCAGGCAACACGCATGACACTCCCCTCACACGGACGGGTTGTCCTTGACCTACGAGTGCCTCGAGCACCCTTCTCTTTAAGTGTGCATTTCCATGCGTATAATACTTCTGTACGTGCGTATCTGACTAACTGCGCCCTCACCGTGCCCTCAAATGGTCATTTAAATGCCTCCCCCCACCCACTTTCACGTATCTTTCTCCGGACGGATTACAACCACGCCCCTCCGTACGTATTTCCCCAAGTGCGATTCACAAGTCCGTGCCTAATGGACTTCCGTGCGTAAAATTAACATAGATAGCGTAAATTTAGTTACTACGCATGCGCAGTAAATCCGATCCTAAAAATACGCACGGAACTTCCCGCAAAAACCGTTCTCTGAATACGGCTCGTAATCTGGAAAAAAACAAATATTAGTGCAGCGAGGCCTGAGGTGATCCTAGTTTATGGGCACCTGTTTCCACCCAATCACCATAACTGGGAAATTCATGAGTGGGATTACTGAAAAGCAAAGCACTGTCTAGCGTTACTATTTATAGAATCTTTAGGGGAGGCTCTTACATCAAGTAGACAAGGGGGTAGGCACACTACAACATTTACCACTGTGACTTGATTACTTAATTTTGGTCTTTTCTAGATTAAAATAGCATCTGTGCAATTATATACTCATAAATGGCACTTGCTTAGATGGGAGTAAATCAGAAGGGTTATAGTAATGAATTACTAAGTAAAACATAGTAAACGTTTTCTTTCATTTCCGCTCATTTAACTCTTAGAGCTCTTTAACAGTCTAACATATCCTGGACTGTATGATAGGGCAGATTTGTTTAGAGAAATATATAAGAGTATCAACAAAGAGCTTGCTAGGCTACAGAAAGCATTGCACAGAGTTTAGATGCTAAAGCAAGAGGAGCGAGAGCAAGTTGTGAGAGTAGGGAATTACAAACAGAAGAGGAGATTGATCTTTTTGAGCTGCTTGTTTTGTTTTATTATACTCTCACACCTTTCATTTCTCCTCGTATCCAGATTGGTTCTTCAAGCACAAGGTAGAAATAGGACTCTTTGTCATACTCCTCTCTGTCAAGTATTTTAAGGGTAATGTACTTCCTGTGGGGACACAAGACAAAGGGAAATGGATGTTTGCAGTCTCACACACATGCTTTAAAGTTCATCTAAGCCTGATGGTTACAATGAGGTTATGAGTAGAGGAATATGCACACATGTCTTCACGTATTGCAAAGGGTAAACCAGTACACGAGTAACAAATGCCATTAAATAGTATAAATGAAATCATTATGTACATGCTGTCTTTCTAAACATTCCAGTTCCAATTATATTGGATTAAAGTATTTCAATACATTAATCAATGGGATAACTAAGGATGTACGGCCTGGCCCCTTGTATATACGTAAATAGATGTGTGCATCTGAGACAATGGATTCAACAAGCCATCCAAGTGTGCTTAGTCAGACGTATTACTGGTTAGGGTTCAGCCTCAGAGCAGATCCCCCACCTTTCTTCTCACTCATCTCCATCAGACGAGGTTCCCCAATCTCAAGGTAGAAAGTCTTGTTTTTCTCATATTCCTCATCATCAATTATTTTCACTGATATGGTTTTGCTGCAAGAAGAGAAGGAAAGATTGAAGAGAAAGAGCAAAGACGGAAGGAAGGCAATACATGTACAGCAGATAGCAATAAAGAAGTGGAAGGATAGGACAGGCAAGGGCTGCAAGATATATCAGACATAAGACAGCTTAGAATAAACTCAGAGCACACATAGACCATCATTTATGTCTAAAATGACCTGCAAGAAAACAGCATATTACACAACGACAATACAGAAAATGTTATTTCATGTTCAGTATAAATAAAATAAACTTTACATAATAGATTCTTAACCTACAGCATGAAAACAAAACATAGAACTGTATGCTGTTCATGGTGACACAAGATGATCCATATTCTACAGAGTGACTCTGTACCTCCTTATTGTACATAGGCTATAAATACAACCTTTATTTTGCCTCAAATAACATGTATCAATAACGATGAGCCGATCTGTGGTTTTCAATGCTGATATATGCTTATTGGGCCTGATCCAGACACACCCCCGAGGTACACCAGTGTACCTCCGATGCACTCCTCTTGGTTGTACTTAGTGTAGCCTTTTTAAACCGACCAGCCCTACCCTAACTTCTCTGATCGTAACCACGGTCGTCCGCAAGTCATTGCGTAGTTGCAACGCTTAGCGCGCCCATACTGTACGATTTAAATGCCTCACCCCGCATATTTACGGATTTCGTATGGCAGGCGCGCCCCCCTCGAGCGTTGTTATGAGGCTGGTACGCTCAAGGCCCATACGCTCAAAATTTCTGAGCGTAACATCTGTCCCGCGCATGCGCGGTAAGTACAAATGTCCGTTTTTATGCTTACGATCATCGTAAAGATGCAACCAAGCGTAGGTCTGGATCACGCCCATTGTCTGCATCCCAGGTACCAAAGGTTAAAATCCCCAAAGAAAATGTAGTGGTGTCAATAAAATGGCTATAGTGAAACATAAACACTACAGTTATAATAAGGTATTTCCTCTATTCAAAACTCTTTTTTGGAGCTCTAACGTGATAGAATAAACTTGACAGAATATTCCGTCTGTCAGAAGCTACGACTTTCTACTGCAGAATGTTCTTCCAAAGAGCAATTACTTTTGTGCTTGTACCACGTTAATAAAAAATAAAGCTGGAAAGTCGATTTAAGAGGAAACTATGTGAAATTCTGTACCTTGAAATATAGTCTTAAATAATAAAGTTGGCTTTGGAAAATGCTTGGAATGTTATACAGTCAAGATACTAGAGTGACATAAAGGTACCTGCACTTTCAATGCATTAGAAAGCATCTATCACTTCCAGTGCAGGAACCATTCACGGGATTTCTATGTAAAGCAAAAAGTGTTGAAGATCATCTGTAGTACTAAACCTGTGGGTATGTTGCCTTAAATTGTGCATTAAAATGCAAACAATATATATATGTTTCAAATAATTAATCTTTCCTAATTGTTTAACTGATACTGCACACTGAAGACAGAAACAGAGGTATTTAATATTATATCATTCTCCTTTATTCTTCATTCTCTCCTTCTCTAGTATTGACCATATGATGCTCTTGCCGCATTCAGTGCCACAGAACTGCAATGCTTTAATCTAGCTGAGATCCATCAGATATGAAAATCTCTAGTTCATGGAAAGCCTGGACAATAGCACAATATTGTAAAGCAGGATGATATAAAGCAATCCTAGCCCCTTCCATGCTGCTTCTTCTGCCATGTGCTACTTGGCAATAAAATAACAAATGCCAGTACAGCTGGGAGAAATGAAAGAAACAATTTGAACTGGCAGCATTTCTCCGGATTACACACAAAACCCAGCAATTTAAGGCCTTAAAGTGGCTAATTATTTTGTTATTGCCTATTATGCTACAAACATCATGAACGTCAGGAACATCTTCCTTAATACAGTTTTGGCCAATAAACACCCTAGTTTATATTCATTTACAGTGTAGAGACAGAAGGGTCAAATGCAGTTTTTGTTCTCATTTTGATCCTGTGCTACAGGCAGCAGTTAGCAGCTCTTAGTAATTAACTAGATTACATTCCAATAAACCCACAAGTCTGAATGTGTAATCACTCTGTTATGATACTTTCAGACTTAGCAGCACTGTGTTTGCCATTATCCCCATCATCCTCCAATCAAAAGACACTTGCTGAGCACATCCACAAGCACTCTCACTGAGGAAATTGCAAAGAAAATAACATTTCAGTGCAGGAAAGACTTTGTAAGTTTCATTTATTTGGCATTATCTCTTGTTCTGAATCAAGTACAGGGTTCAGCATTAGCATACTACTGCAGTGTCGTCAGCGCAAGAAGAATATTGTGGCCTTTAATGTCATCTAATCTGTTACCTAACTAGCAAGCTGTAGTTAGCCCAATAACTGGGACTAGAAGCCATAAAATAGTGTCTCCTTTCTTCTTGCATGTTTTTTTTTTACAGTCATTACCCCTCCTTATCACCAGCCTCTGACAAGCAATGAAACATTTCCTATTGGCCAGCAATGTGTGAATCTTGCTAACAGACTAAGGCAGACCTGGGGCCAGATTTACTGACATTCTCTAGTATGTAATAGGAAAATGAAAGCTAGAATCTGATTGGTTGCTTTGGGCAACATCTCCACTTTTCCAAACCCACAGCTTAGTAAATCTGGCCCCTGGGGTGTTAGAACTGGAGGACCAATCAAAATCTGCTATCAAGAGACTTTAAAGGTGCTTGGTTCTCCTGTGCATCCCTCTCTTCCACATTTTAGACCCATCTCCACATTATTTAGTCCATTAAAAACTAAATTTGAATTACCCTGTAAGAAACAGATGTAGTCTCCCTCTCTCATGATAGGTTGGGGATAAATATAGGGATTTTTAATGTGTGAAAACCAATCCTAAGTATATTTAATATTAAATATTTTTTTGTTAATATTAACATTTAATGTTAATGCTGTTGCACATCCTAGTTACACTTTGGCATGAGGAACAACTGTTACCATTCTATCATTATATCCAGATAGTTTTCATGTACAATTTACATGACCAAGCATAGCAGAACACAATATGCTGTATACACCGGTTCCTTAATGACTGACAGTGGCCGCTCTTATTTTAATTATTAAAATGAATTCATCTGAATTCTAAAGCATCATTTCAGAAGAACATTTTAAGTTGGGCAAACAAGAGACAGATGACTGTTATGAATGTGTATAATGGCTGCCCTTATTTCCCACTGTGACTAACTGAATGAATACAAGTAGATAAGTAGGTAAGACGCACATGACATTTGTCGGAGGAACGGCTTTCAGTGAATTTATAAGCAGTGATAACTACATTTCAAGTGTATAAAAGCGCACCATCTTGGCACAGGCCACCGGCGTGTGACTGGGGTTAGCAGCAAAGTACATCATCTCGAAGCCATTAGCTGAGAGATCAATAACATCTTTAGCAATATGCATTACTTTGTTTACTGATTTCATTCCTTGGGCATGAGAAGGGCTATTTGTGGCTAGTGTAATTAGTCAAAATATCTCAATCAATTGAGCACAGTAGCAGCAGGCAGTCTGTCACACGCTGTATGACAAAGCAAACTCAGATAAACAGATTACAGTTCATATTTTTAGAACGTAACATATTTTCCATTTATAAAGAAGATAAATAGTTTCTTCTCCAGGCAACTGGGTGCAGAATTGTGAAAATAAAATGGGTTGTCTCATTTATTAACATGTTCTACGTAATGGGGTCACGCCCTTTCTGAGAATTCACTTGTAATTGGACACATAGAGGAATGGTTAGTTTCAAGGCCTGATTCTGCTGATGGATTTTACACTCTAGATACTGGGCTTTCTTATTTTAGCTCTGTGTTTTTCTATTTGTTATGCTGCATGATTATCCAATATAGTAGCCATTTAGCATCTTCTGACTGATTCAATGTGACAGAGCATCAACGGTTTTAGTCACTGCACATTACACCACGGGAGATGTTCCACATGACACTGCTGAAGGGCAGAGGTGGATATGTCCCCGTGACTCCAAGCCTGCTATTTCCAGGAACTCACTAAATATACAATATGATTATGTTGAGAGTCTCGCTGTCATCAGGAAAATTTTACTGTTGAAGATCCAAAATGAAATAGATAAATGAAAGATGGACACAGCATTGTGGTCTTCTTGAAACGGCAAAGATTGTGACTGTAATGTAATCCCCAGTGTCCACTTATATTATGATTTTTTTTTTTTACTTATCCCAGAAAATAAAAGCAATCTAGGCATGCTGCTGGGTGATTGCCCGTCCAACTGCATATGATCATGGTTGAACGAGTTTAAATGTAACTTTGGGGAAGAAGAGGCGGAAAACATTCACCACAATGTAGATGCACACTTAAACATCTCAGAGAGCCTTCTATCACCCATGTTTACTCCTCCTACTATTTTTTCCCCCCACCCCATTTCCTATATAGAACCACCCTATTTGTGTCTTCTCCCTTTCCTTTGGGGCAAGCCATATCTCCTTGAGCACATTCTCTTCCCTTCTGTCTGTTCTTCTTTTACTCTAGGCCCAGCATAGTTTTCTCATAGCCATGTCCATGTACACAGGCCATCTTCACTTCTTTTATTGATCCCCCAGCTTGTTCACACACACACACACACACACACACACACACCTCAATCAATTAGAAACTGGAAAATTGTAATCAATGTATTTCCTTTTTTGTTTGCATACTTTTTTTTTTTTTTTCCCATCAATAATTTTTATCCATCAATAATTTTTATGTTGGCATACTTTTTTAATTGTTTTTTTGGGGGGTTTATAGCTTAATTGTTCAAGACTTAAATATTACATTATTGTCTTGTCCTTAATATTTATATTCATTATTGGGTTTCAAAGTCCAATTTTTGGGATTCACATGAGTTAGAGAAAGTCATTAGAATGTATCTTTATAATAACATATCTAGGTCCATAGCATCTGTGTAGACATTTTTCTTCCATAGCTCTTTATGTTGCATATTTCAACAATAAATAAGCAAACACCATTTTCCTTAATTTATGATTGCCATTCTTTTGCATTAAATAAGGTAAAATCTATTTAACTTATCTATGGTAATGCCTGTGGAATACCTGTAGCCTTAGATTACACAATAAAGGGCCTGATTCAGAGGCTGAAAATAAGAACTTAAAGTTACACCTGGGAAAAACCATGTTGATTTCAGGGGGAGTCAAGTTAATTTTATTCTATGCATGCAGGGAGAATGCTTTGCTTTTACTTATTGCACACAGATACCTGATCAGCTTCACTTTTTAACTGCTAATTAGACTTGAGCTGGGAAACATCACCTTTTAACTATAATACTGTTGCAACAAATGAAATTTGACTCCCCTGAAATCAACATGGTTTAGCCCAGGTGTAACTTTAAGTTCTTATTTTCAATTTTCAATCTCTGAATTAGGGCCAAAGTGTTTATTGCATAGTGACAGGATGTGAGCACCTCCAATAATGACCTGTCATAGTGGATAGTAGATATAACAGTTTGCAATGCATATTTATTGGAGCCCTATAGTAGAAAGCAGACACATTACTGACCTTCAATTTTTTATTGTTTGCTTGTTCTGCTTACATTGGACTTACATTTAGTAATGCCCAAATCAGTACTCAAGGCATGCATGCTGCTAATTATTTTCTACCATTGCATGCAGTATACAAATATTGTGTGTTTTTATTATTACACTGCTTTTAAGATCATGTTAAGAATTCACTACATACCAACCAGTCTGCATATTATAAATCTGAACCACTTTCCGTAGTAAATTCCACCAGGTTTTATTCTATATGAGTGAAAAATGTTTTATCCAGATGCCACCCAGAAATTTCTAGAGGAAAATCTGTGGTTTGATTTTGTTTCTGTCAAAGTTCAATTTTATAAAACATTTCCAGATTTACTGAGCTATATAAGAAGGGATAAATTAATCTCCCCCCAACATTAGGACAATGAAGCCATTCACAATACTACATTCTAAAAATCGCATGTCATAAAATGCTAATTCCCTTGTGTTCCCCACACTGCAAAAGGCACAATGCAAGGAAAGTACATGTATATAATAAAACTTGTCTAAAACCACACAGTTAGTTTTTATGTCCACATCTAGCACTAATACAGTACTACATTGTCCCCAACTCACTTATCTTCCTCTGATGATAGCTCTAAATTGCTAGAGACATCCATTCATTAATGAACTCATATCAGAAGAAGATGCCCAGTAGTCAAGAAGGATGGTCAAAAATAGTAAATTATATAACACCCAGAAAAGTAATATTATCCAAAAACTGCTATTGATCAGAAATATTTTAATTAAAAAATAGCTGTAAATAGGAATATTATATATATATATAAATATATATATATATATATATTCTCTAAAGGA
>WWET01001098.1:263097-296930 GCA_011038615.1 Limnodynastes dumerilii | reverse complement strand
TAGCCTTCAGCCGGCGTAAGGGAGAGTTAATACGCTCCTACAAGGGGGAGTGTCGGGCCAGAGCAGCGATGTTACGCTGAGCACTACAGCGCTCAGTGTAACATCGTAGCTCTGGATCAGGCCCTACCTTCGTAAAAATACACACCTAAAAACACAAAAATTCTTAACTGTGAATCAGGTCCTAGATGTACAGGAAGACAAACTAACTAATGCTCTACCACACTGTATGTGTGAGATGCAAAATGCAAGTATTTGTACTCTACATTATATTCTGAATAAATCAAATACATAATGAATAGAGACACTGGATTATATGAGGCAAATCAGAAGAATCCAGTTTCATGAAATGGTGACACAAGCTGAAGTTTGCTGTTAAAAAAAACCCAACAGAAATAGGTCTTCTGTTTTTCTTGTAAATGTAGACTAATATTTCATTTCACGCATCATCAATTACTATACTTGATTAGCAACAAGGCATAAAACTATTTGACAAAATCCAGATGGCACAATTCTAAATGCAGAAGTTACATTGTTTTCATAACAAAGTCAGCTGACATCACTGTGCAGGCAAATGATTCTTTATGTGCATTGTCTTGAGTGACCTCATTAAGAACTTTCCATAGCTGAAGCCAGACAGACCGCATCCATAGCTGAACAGCCCTTCGCCACGAGCCACATTCTCTAGACACATCTGAGTAATATATCTTTTATATATATTAAACAGTGCATAGCTATACCATATTTCCCTGTTTTACCACTGCTTGCTCACAGATACTCCATAAACATCCAATCCATCTGCATTTGCAGACATATAATGGCCCTTATTCAGAGTACCGGACGTATAACATATATGTCCGGTCTTTAGCGATTTTTAATACTGCGCATGCGAAGTCATTTCTTAATGTAATCTACGTATCTTTTTCTTACGTAGCTTGCGTATATGCGGTAAATTACTACGCATGCGCAGTAGTAAAAATCGCTAAACACCGGACGTATATGTTATACGTCCGGTACGTGAATATGGGCCAATATATGGTAGTCATGAGTTGAATTTAGTTGCCAGCCTCAGATGACATTGTCAGGAGAGCACCAAGAATGGCCTAACCCTGCTCAAATGATATGCTATAAGAGCCAATGATAAAGCCAGCCAGAGATATAATGGAACGCTACCCACATAGATGGGAGCATCACAAACAATGACTTATACAGGAATACTACAAAGGTTATTCACTAAACATTCTTAGAGGTTCTCTTCATCTAAGTTCTTCATTGGTACGATGCTGTGGAAATGCTGCTATTATATGCCATTAATATTGATGTGTACAAGGCAGCATCAATACACAGCAGTGTAAAAATAAGCTGCACAGAAAGAGAAGCGGTTTATCAGCAATATTCATTTCACACTTACGTTTAACAGGCTTTTGCGCTTATTAGTTATTCATTAGGAATAGCCCGAGGTTATAGATTTTAATAGAATTTCCGCTGATAAATGTGAAAGCCATGTCTGGGAAAGGTCATTACAGTTGAAGAACATGGCAATGCCTTTGTTTTATTTAACACACTGATTTCTTCAGAGTGCATTCTGTTTTTGCTGTATTGCTTTGGCTCTGCAGCAATGACTGAACTACAATAACCAGCAGAAGTAATAATTGGATAGCAGGGCTGGATTAAGGGGTCAGGCCAAGTCTAGACACAACAATAACAGCAATGATTGAGCTCAGAGCCAGGAGTCCCAACACTGGGCTCTTTAGGGGCCTTCCATAGTCCTTGTACCTGCCTGTTATGAGTACCTAGGCCCGTATTCAGAGTACCGGATGTATCTACGTATCTTTTTATTACACGTAAGAAAAAGATACGTAGATTACGTAAAAAAATTACTACGCATGCGCAGTAGTAAAAATAGCTAAACACCGGACCTATGTGTTATACATCCAGTACTCTGAATATGGGCCTAGTAGCTTCCTTTCTGGCATGCGCCTCCCTTAACTAAAGGGTAATCTGCTGATAATAACAAAAACATACTCTGACAAGGAGCTGTAACCAGTGGTCGAAGTGGAAATTTAGAAGTGGCGGTATGAAAATATAGAAATAATAGAAGTGAATGGAGATTTATAGCTTTTCAATGAAATCAGTGGGAGAAGTGACGGTATATGATATACCCCCGTATACCCCCTCACTTGGAGCCCTGGCTGTAACAATGAGATGCATTAGGACAGGGGCACAACATGTGGGTCAAAATCAGAAGATGTAATCTTGCTATTAGATTAATCGATCACCTGATCTTCAGGGCTTTCTCTCCCCAGAAATCATTCATGTTTTGGCCAGTTGTTTTTAACCTGCACTGTCTCCAACATTCCATTTAGTAAATGTCTTCTTGCCCTATCCAGAGCCCAAAGAGAATGGAACAACCCATGTATTAATGTGGGCACCATCATCACCCATTTGTAATTGGTCCTATGCTCACCATGTCATTTTCCCTAAGGCTGTAAGAAGAACAAAATTTTTTCCTGGGTCAGTGGTTAGGGTAAGGGTAAGGGTAAGGGTATCATCTAACCTATTTGTGGTACTGCAGCTTTACAAACATCAGACAGATTCCATATATGTGAAAATTAATATAACATAAATTACATTTATGGAAAAATAAACATGATCGCCATTAAAGGAATCATAAACACCATTATGGCTCTTAAGCCTGTGCATTAGGTGACATCAAATAGTAAATACATGTATCGTGTAGCAGACTGTTGACTGGACCGGACTATTGACAAGATCACATTGAAATGCACAAGTCCTGGACATTTCTGGGGTTCTATTCCCATTTCAGATTCCCCAGCAAAGGGAGACAAAATAAATGAAAGTCCATCATTAACATTAATTCTATGATTTCTGTAGTTAATTTCTAACAGATGGCTGCTATTATTGTTCTTCTAGCTCAAATTTCATTACAGCGCGATAGAGGTATTCCCATGGAGCAAAGCCAACTCTTAAACCTGAAATGCTTTCATTACAATCTTAAAAAGGAGAATGACTTATTAATGGAAGAAAAAGATATATACGTTTTTGTCAGCCTGATCATTGTAATCAAGCATGAAACATTGGCTAAGGTGCAGTCCCCAGCCGATGGCCTAAATAATGTGTTACGTTAGTGCGTCTGCCGCTGAGTTTGCATGGAGGGCCCAGGAGAGCTTCATACATAGTGCAGTGTGTAATTCTAACATATGGTCAAACAAATGAGAGGCCAACCCAAATGTCTTTTCCTCCACAATGAAAATGCTAAAGGTTTTCATATTCTTCTACATGAGTTGGCTGGCTACAAAAGACATAGATTTCTCTTGGGATCACAATTATAAGCTGCTGCTTGCAAGCATACAAAAGCTCTACTGAAAGTTTAATACCAACTTGCACCCACGGCATAGAAAACCTCTAATATACGCCTTGGCAGGCAGAGCCAACCTGTGGCTCTGCAGGTGCTCTGAAACTTTGACTCCCATGCTGGGACTTGTAGTTTTACAAAACCTGCAGAGCCACAGATTGGTCAGGTTTGTGCTATCGCCATAAGACTTCAGATGATTAGTAACAGTTTGGGATTAAATGAGAGACGAGGGAAAGTCTCTGTTAAAATACACAAATTACATTTTAAAAAAAACAACAAACTAGTGGACTATCATCCCGTATGCGCACACAGCAGGTTTGGTTGTTGAGTATAAACAGTATTGTGAAGCAGGGAGTGGGTTTGATGACACAATTCAATACAAACTGCATGATTGTAATGCTACCATCCTGCTTCACAATGCTCCGAAAGACTACTGTTTATTCACCCCTCCCACTTAATCTGTTGAGCAGATTTGGTCATATTCTGGATGTCTGTACTCTTTTTATTGTATTACATTTTTATGTTATATTTTATATTATATCTTATTTTATATTGTATTATTCTGTTTATTCCTTCCCTGTATGTCTGTACCTATTTTGTTGTAATTTGTGCTAAGCTGCGGACACCCTGTGCTACCTTATAAATATATGTTATTAATAATAATTATAATAATAATTGGGGGGTGGGGTGCTTGATGATGCAATAAATCAGTCAGCTAGGCCTAGGGTTATTTTATGGAAAGTATGACGAACAGCTTTGTAACATTACTGTAACATTAATGTTTAATTGATATTTTTTTTAGATAATATCAAAGGACAAACAGATAAACACAGGCACATACACTAATAGACAGTCTCTTCTTGTGTGTGTTATCTATTGATCAGCATACAACAATTTATTATTGGATTATAAAACAACATGAACATGAAGCGTTCCCTGTTTGTACTCAGAGTCTGAGGTACAAGCTATATGCGATCTGATTTAGAAGCTGTCTGAACCTGACATAAAGTTCCACATTGGAAACCTGGATGATTGGATCCCTTTGATTTCTGCTTACAACTAAACATCTAGTTTGTTCCCAGAGAAAGTCCTTGGCGAGAAGATGCTGGAACAAAACATTCAGGCTGATAAAAAACTGCTGACGCTGACATAATACCTAATACTATTCTGTGATAAGTATTCCACAAATGTCCTTCAGTGTGTATGCTGTACGAATACCAAAACAATCCCTGCTAGCATTGTCAGGAAAAAAAGCAATACAAGTGAATTTATAAAGCTCTGCAGCTGATTCTCTCTGTAATAAATGTTACTCATTCCAGTACACATGGACTAAATAACCTCTTCATAATTATTCCTTTGCTCCAATCAGAGCCCTGTTTATTGCACTCCCATTAAAATCAAACAAAACTATTCATTGCTTCATTTTTTCAATTACCTAGATTTGTTCTTTTATTTATGTCTGAAAGGGAGCCACGTATAGAAAGCATCTCCCACATAGTCAATTATACTGTAAAGAAAGAAAATGAGTACCACATATACACCATACCCTCCAACATGGCCCATTCCATTAGGTACAAAATACTCTGATCCTCAGTTTCCAACTGTCAGTTACTATGGTAACAGATTTATTGAAGAGACAAATTGTTTTTTAAATATCAGTTATGTCATTTAAACCAGGTGAATGACAGTTGGAAGCTCAGGAGCGGAGTATATTGTACCAAATGGAATGGGTCATGTTGGGGGGTTGGTGAGAGTCACATACAATTTAGCATTGTGTAAATCATGAGCAGACCACATGAGATCCAAAGGAACACACAATAGCATCTCAGGAGGCGAGTACAGCACATAGTGTACGCACAAACCAGACAAGCTCAATGCAGCTATGTGACCATATGTGAGCGCAGGGTGGTCCACTGTAATGTATTGTGTAACAGGAAGTCGCAATGTGAACGTACTGAAACAAAATCAAAGAAATGAATTAAAACAGGGTTGCCGACTCTCCCGGAATATCCGGGAGACTCCCGAAATTTGGGCAGTTCTCCCAGTATCCTGGGAGAGCCGGCAAAGCTCCTGCAAGCCCCGACCATCTTTCAATTTCAACTGTAATAATGACATAATGTCATCAAGCCCTGTCCATCCCATGTAACGCTAGAGATTGCAAAATGATTGGCAGGGGGTGGGGCTTAATGATGCGTTTTGCATAAATCGCGTCATTAAGCCCTGCCCCCTTACAGCAATCTATAGTTTCCCTCCGGGTTTTCCCAGAGGGAAGCTTTAAAAAGTCGGCAACCCTGAGTTAAGATAAAAATTATATTAAAAAATTCATTTATTTTATCAATGTATATATATATATTTATCTATACACAATGCTCCAGCAGTGATTTCATCATTTTTGTATTGCGCTTCATGAGTGTTTTGTCTTAAACAGTGTCTATTTCTGGCTATGTTTGGCTCTGGGTTGGGTTGACTACTTGTCTCCACCCCTTTCCTCACATAACACACCCTTCAGAATGCAAGCTATTATGGCTCTCAATTAGACGCCATTGCATGTTCATTATACATGCTCACAGGATCTAGTAGGGGTAGGAGCTGCATTACAGAACGCAGGTGACACAGAAAGGGAAAACCAAAAGTGTCATGAGCACCCTGTATGCAAACAACACAAAAACATATGTGTTTAATAGGCTGCGCTGGAGTTATACTAAAGCTAATTATATGGAAATGCAGCCTTGCATCCACATAAATCATTGCTATGGCCACAAGCTATTTCATGTCCTATAATCCTCACTTATATTTAATCTATAAACCATTGTAAGCAAAGCATGGTACTAAACATGATAAACATCGCACTGCAGAGGTAAAAGCAGTCGATCTAAGGGAACACATTAGTTTAAGCCGAAACTGTAATGATGTTTTTTTTTTCTATTTCTTCTATCTTGTCAATGCGAAGCACATCAGCTGAGTGTTCTAAGTGTCAGCGCTCCCCCGATCAGTCACTGTGCTGGTAGGCATCAGCCTGTGCACGTGCATTACTCAGGGACTCCAGCAACATGTTATTCAAATTTCTGGCAGGAGTGGATTTTCTTATTGCAGCATTAGACAATCTATGTCATCGTCATATGACATATAGGCCCTTCTCTTGGACTGTCCATTTACATCTTGTAATTTTTTAGCCTTCACAGGCATGTTCTGTTTTTTATGATATAAATGGGTCCTTAGCTTGACAAGCATCGTATAAGCATAATGGACATTCTGCAAATTTTTGCTATGTCCGTTCCATTCTTTGTCCTATGAGATTCATACACACTGGACAGGATACACACCTACGTTTTTTTTTAAAGTTACATGCCTTTTTCTAAGTGCTGCACTAATGCGGAAACAGGAAGCTGACGCACTAAATAAAAGTAAAAAAAACTGATGGATTAATTTAAATATATTACTACAATTTTGTACTACACAACAGACTGTTAAATGTACAACTAATTTTGTGATTTCTAGTGCTCAGAGAAATTGTATTGGTGTAATCTGTGGTTAGCTGCAATGCTAAATGCTGCATTAGTTGCAGACAGAGTAGCAATCCCCCCTTATACAGTATATAATGCGAAACGATATCCAAAATGATGGTATAAATGATCAAAAATAAAACTAAACATGTAGGGTGAGTACTCTCAATACACATCACCTAAAAACACGTAGGGTGAGTACTCTCAATACACATCAGCTGGAAACATGTAGGGCGAGTACTCTCAATACACATCAGCTGGAAACATGTAGGGTGGGTACTCTCAATACACATCAGCTGGAAACATGTAGGGTGAGTACTCTCAATACACATCAGCTGGAAACATGTAGGGTGAGTACTCTTAATACACATCAGCTGGAAACATGTAGGGTGAGTACTCTTAATACACATCACCTGAAAACACGTAGGGCGAGTACTCTCCATACACATCACCTGGAAACATGTAGGGTGAGTACTCTCTATACACATCACCTGGAGATATGTAGGGTGAGTACTCTTACTACACATCACCTGGAAACATGTAGGGTGAGTACTCTTAATACACATCACCTGGAAACATGTTGAGTACTCTCAATACACATCACCTGGAAACACGTAGGATGAGTACTCTCCATACACATCACCTGGAAACACGTAGGGTGAGTACTCTCCATACACATCACCTGGAGATATGTAGGGTGAGTACTCTCAATACACATCACCTGGAAACATGTAGGGTGAGTACTCTCCATACACATCACCTGGAAAAATGTAGGGTGAGTACTCTTAATACACATCACCTGGAAACATGTAGGGTGAGTACTCTTAATAGACATCACCTGGAAACATGTAGGGTGAGTACTCTTAATACACATCACCTCTATCATTCTTATCCCTAATAAGTGAA
This sequence comes from Limnodynastes dumerilii, assembly GCA_011038615.1. Taxonomy (NCBI): domain Eukaryota; kingdom Metazoa; phylum Chordata; class Amphibia; order Anura; family Limnodynastidae; genus Limnodynastes; species Limnodynastes dumerilii. The sequence continues at coordinate 289,148 of WWET01001098.1, read as the reverse complement.
CTTGAACTCCTTGAACCTGAGGGTGGGAGGCATTGGAGGTTTTTGCTTGTACTATCATGGTGATACAAAGAAACTGATATGTAAGTTTGGGTATATTTTGTTCTTATAAATAAAATACTATGTACTGAAATACACTTGTTCTCACTTCTCTGACACAATGTACTACTTGGACCCACAGAGTCCAGAGAGGCATTTGCATATTGGAGCACAATAAGGTGATCAAAATCTGACATCCCTCTGCACTAGGAGACAAACCACAGTGAATACTGAGCACTTAGAAAGTGTCACATGCAGCAAAGACACAGAGATCCTACTGACTATGATCCAAGGACTAGAAATAATACCATTTACTAGCCCACAAAGTGAAGACTACAGGCTTCTGGCAAGACACTACTATACATTAAGCCTGTATTACAAAGATTTACCAGGCACATGTGTTGTGAACTGGAATTTTATTACTTATTATGTATCACTGTCTTATACCATCATTTAGATTCATTGGCCAATGTTTTGCATTGAATACTGTATAAGGGGGGATTGCTACTCTACTGAAACTAGTGCAGCATTAAGAAAGACCAGCAATACTGTTGGGGTGGGAATATTAACTGTGTACCTGAGACTGTTGAACTTATAGGGCTGGATCCGGACATAAAAATGTGGCACCTTCCTTTTGGTCGGCTCAGAAAACTCTGGCTTAATGCATTTGCGCACATGTTGCTACATCGGTTTTTATCTGGTTCCTTGAAAAACCAGGGCAGGAGTGACCCGAAGGAAAGGATCGGAAATCTGAGAGTAGTGTCCTAGGCTAAGAAGAAGTGTGACGGAATGCTGGATCCAGAGGCGAAAACAGAGCCAGCAGAAGTTTCATTGTGAAGTGGAGTTTTAGTTTGATGTTTTGTTTGTTATTAGGAAAATAACTAAAATGAATCATAAAAGGTATCAATTTGACTTAACCTAAAAATGTACACCATTGTACAAAGGAGGAAAAAGTCTGGTTACATTATTGTGAAACATCACAAACATGCCATTGTGGGATGACATTTGTAGCACTGAAGTTGTTGGAAGGCTATAATTGGAAAATTGCTGCAGCCTTTTCTATCTTTCCCATAAATTATTGAAATCAGCGCTGCCAAATATATATTTTCTTTGCAACATTCCATTGAAGCTACAGGCAAGTGTAAAACAAACTGTATTAATATGTATTTCTGCACTGAAACATGCTTTATTTTCCATTGCTATACACAAAAGTGGGTCAATATGCCTATTTAATATTCTCTCAAGTAAAACATTCTGTCCACATGATAAGGGCTTAAGTTTCAATCAGTAGTATTGATTGGGTTCTAGTGCACAGCGAGGCCATGTGTCTTTACAGGAGAAATAATCACCATTATCATTTGTTTAATACTCTCTGTCCTTGGAGGATGACATTCACTTTATGAAAAAATTCATGATTTATTGCATTTGCTAAAATGGGTTTGAAAAATGTGAACTTGTTTAATAATAGTAGTACATATTTATATATAATTTAACCATTTCCATAATAAACCTAAGTCACAGAGGTCCGGATTCACAGTTACGTAGTTTTCATCTTACGTACGTTGTTTTAAGAATTGAGCTACTACGCATGTGTAAACTATGTAACTGTGAATCCGGACCAGAATTCTATCATCGTAAAGGATCAATCACAATCATTTTTATCAGAAGAATTCATGATAAAAAATGAAGTTGGTCATAGAGGGAATAGTCAAAGTTTATGTTTTTACTCATTGTGACTCCCTGAATGGAACAGTCATGATATATTTTGAGTTTCTATTTCTTTCCTCTGGTAGATCTTGGATAAAAGAAAGAGATGTTTATGCAAATCAAGCCTTGAAGCCCTGCCCCCTGTCCATCAATGCTACTATTCATAGTGTTACTTGGGATAGGACAGGGCTTGATGATGCAAATGACATCATCAAGTCCCGCCCAATGTTAGTAACACTAGGATTTACAGTAACTGTGTGTCTGTGTTAGGGAACTTAGGGGTATATTTACTAAAGTCGATTTTGCAAAAAAAAAAAAAGACCAAAGTCCTTTGCTGACAATTATGCCAGTATTACTAATTAATAGTATACAGCGATTATCGCTGTATTCACTAAAGGCAATGTCCCGGGGCTTTAACCTTTTGCAAAATCGACCAGGCAAACATCACTGGACAAAAATCGTCCAGATGTTTGCCATAGAAAAATACTATTCGCCGTATTCACTAAAGGCGATTTAACTAAATCGCCTTTAGTTCGTCGGCAAAGCGCTGAAAATGAAAGCGCCTTTTGTGTGGGGTGCTTTCATTGGAAGCACTCCACACTGTAGCAGAAAAACATATGTCAATTTATTTGACATGTGTTTTTCTATGTCCCAAAGGCAATCGAAGTATGTTTGGAATGCTTAGCATGGCTGCGCTGATAGAACTACAAGGCTCAGCATTGCTGAGCCTTATAGTAATGTCAGCATGTTAAGCCTTCTAACCATGCTGCACTGTATCCGGTGCCCAAATAAAAATACAGTGTACAAAAAACATACACAAATACATTTACATACGTGTGCCTAAAATAAACATTTACAATGCATAATATTTCCCCCTAATCCTCTTCTTGGGCGCCGCTCCTAATGACCATTCAGACACTAGAGGGCACCCTTTTATAGAAATTATGACGTCATAAACACTAGAGCGCTCACTAGAGCCAACTAATGTCAATGACGTCATAATTTCTATAAAAGGGCGCCCTCTAGTGACCGAATGGTAAGTGCCGGAAAAGGCCGAAGAGCAGAAGGGAGGACCACAACATCTTTTTCCATCAAGCGGACAAGATTCTTCAAGCAACAGGAGAGATTACCTGCAGAGAAAAAAGAAACTACAAGCAAGAAGTCCCAAGAATGATGACAGCTAAACAGTGAGTCAGAAAGATTTTTTATTACTTCATGCATCACACTTTAGTTTAAAAGACATTTAATACAAAGCAGTGTGGCCACCTGTAGTAATTTTACAGAGTAGGGGGAAATATTATGCATTGTAAATGTTTATTTTAGGCACACATGAATGTAAATGTATTTTTGTATGTTTATTGGACACTGTATTTTACAGCGCAGCATGCTTAAAAGGTTTAACATGCTGACGCTAATATTATTACAAGGCTCAGCAATGTTGAGCCTTTTAGTTCTATCAGCGCAGCCATGCAAAGCATTTCAGACATGCTGCGCTTGTTTTTTTTTTAACATAAAGCAACGGCGGTTTTTCAAGGGAAAATCGCTGTGCTTTTCTATAGAAAAGCACAGCGATTTAGCCCTTGAAAAATTGATGCATATGGATGGGAATTTTAATTCGCGGGCAAAAATTGTCGGTTAGTGAATACCGCGATTTTATAAAAATAAATCGCAGTAAAATTGCGGCGAAACCGATTGATTTTAAATCGCTTGCAAAAAGCGACTTTAGTAAATATACCCCTTAGAATGTAGCTCCAATGGGGCAGGACTGATGTGAATGTTTCCCACGGGCTGGGACTTGAGGCTGTGAGTTGTATTAAATCACATCCTCAAGCCCATTGCAGGCTTTCACCAGTTACTGGGAGAAATGCCCAAATTTCGCAAGTCTCCCGGATATTCTGGGAGAGTCGGACGCTCTGTATATAACATACACAATGTGCAGGTGGTATAAATCAGTTTAGAATTTGTTCCACCGTTGTTAGATATAAGGCCTAGGCAGAAAATTAGTTGTCAAAACAGTTCTTTCCATATTGTGTGGGAACAAGTACAGTTTAAGAGAATATAAATAATGATCCTAAAAAACTGTCTGAGTTTTCTCTCAGTTAGCGAAACAAAAAAGCATTTCTAATGGAACTTCCTTCCCATTAATCATCTCAATCAGCTACAATTCAGTCAATCTACTTTGGCGGAATGTTATTACAGTATTTTAAAGAAGCAAAGCCGGATACAAACAATTCTTTATGCGATCTCTGTCCTCCAATAAAATCCATTTGACGGTTGTTCACAAGGTGGCAAGAGGACAACAAAACCTTCCTTTTGTTCACGAAAAACAAAACTTTCTCTTTATTAATGCATACTCTGCCATCCAGCCTAACTATATTCACATATGAAAAGCTAAAGGATGAACAACTGGCCTATAGCACAACACATTATATTAAAGGAGACAAACCATAAATAATGAATGTCAAATACACTTGGTCAAATCAGAATAATTAATGTCAAAACAGACACAAGCAGAAGAAAGTTCACCACTCTGGTCATGTTTCCACGAAGGGATGAGTAATGTGGTAAGTGAGGGATGCTTACAAACACAAACATTTGTGAATGGATTCACGTGGCAACTAAAGAGTTAACTCTTGCAGTCCCGTCCAGACCTCCAAGTGCAGTGAAGTGTGTATGACTCTGGTGCCCACAGCACTGAATGAGTCAGTGATGTTCTGCCTGCTTGAGCATGGAAAGCCAAATGGACAGTGCAACCTACCACTTATTAAATCCTCAGCCGTGCTTGGAAAATCTGAAGACTAATGCAGAAATGTCTGCTAGAGAAAGAACGCTGCTTTAAACCAGACAGTCTTCTGGTCCCTTTTTCCTCCTTCCACTGCATGACTGCCAAGCTCTGCTGCCTACCCTGGCAACTCCAAATGTACTTTGTAAATGGCCAAATATCCCAAAAAATTTTATATACTTGAAGCCATTGTAAGAGCCAGGAAGGTCTCATAAAATGCTGTGTGGATACTTTGAAATGAACCAGGAATCTTGCAACTACCAGAATAATAAACAGGGTTGATTTGGAGGTGGGCAACGTACCAGAATATTAAAAAGCACAATAAATACAAAGGCATGATCTGTGCCAACCTTAGTAAGACTGATTACAGACGCAGTCATGTGCAATGGATTGTCAAAGAAACGTTGTGGAGTGAGCCTTATAGGTTTGCACCCTCGTCATATGCTAATGACGGAAAAAAGGAAATTCTTATTGCTGGAAAAGTTTCATTCAAAGTAACCTATAGTAAAAAGATGTACATCCTTCTGTGCAATATATAGCTATATCAATATATGATTGTCATTTTCTTATATAATTTTTACAAATGGTGACAAAAGAAGCAGATTATTTACAAGGTAAATAACACTGGACCGGATCCAGAAGTATACACTCTGTGCGGAAAAGACTGCGTTGCGATACTGTGCATGTGCCACCAACGGTTTCCAGCATGGGTCTGCATCCTCAGGAGCCTTTGCATGACGGGATGACCCACTATGCGAACAGCGTCTACGTAAGATTGGTGGGGGAGGTATGGTCAAGACCTTATGCACGATTCACCATTGTGCACCAGACCCACTTTCAGTGGGACTGGTGCGTAAAACGTAAGGTAGGATATAGGATACGGAAGTGGTGTACATGCGAGAGGGCTGCTTCATATGTTGTGGCAGTGGAAGTGAAAATCTAGTCCACTATGTTTATATTTACATTGGTAAAGTGTAGTAGTCTGTAGGTACACACATGTAGCAGGGAGCGCACGGCCCCTGCACTCCCCGCAGATGATAGTAAATCTGGACACTTATGTGTCCAGGTTCCTACCTTATGTATTTACGACTAGGTCTGTGGCTGTACATCCGCAGACCTAGTTGCAATGGGGCTTCCCCACCCTCGACCCCTACTTTATTATGACCATCATAAATTAAGGGTCTGCCCCTTGTGCATACTTACTGTCGTACGTAGCTTAGTTAAGTAAGTTAGTAAGTACGCATACTGAACATCCGGTGCGCGCATGCGCAGATGTTCCCAGACAGGGGACTTGCGCAAATGACTTGCGTAAGTCCCCTGTTGTTCTTAAGTTAGATCTGGGCCGATCGCACTGGATTCCAGGAAAGTCATAAAGACAGAAATTTACTTTCTCAAACTCTCCAGAGTATATTTTATGTGACAGCTCTGTTCCACTTGTGCCCATAACTTTGTGTAACAATTATCAAGAATGTGATCATATACACAACTGAGCAATTATTAAAAAAAAATCCCTTCACTGCCTTCTATCAGCTCTGCACATCTAGCAAACAAGGAATAATTTCACTTGCTTTGGCAGACATATGCAACCACCGTGCTCTCCCAAGCACACAAGGAGCACAGTAAATCTGGCCAATCTCTTCTAACAGCATGAAAATATGCAGTCACCACCATTTTGACCTTGTTTTATTATTATTATTATTATTATTATTATTCATGCTTATTTATATGCACCACAAATTGTCTGCAGAACTTTAGAGAACATTAGACATTCACATCAGCCCCTGCCTCTATAGAAGTTACATACTTACAGCCACTACGGTTAATTTAGTCAGCAGCCAATTAACCTACCAGCATGTTTTTGGTGTGTGAGAGGAAACTGGAGCACCCAGAAGAAACCCACACAGACAAAGGGAGAACATACAAATTCCACCCAGATAAGACCTAGTCTGGGATTATTATCATTATCTCAGAACCGTGATCCTTCTAAGTAAGTGTTCCCCCATCATATGTCACAGCATTGATGCTGGATAAATCACGAAGATTCAGATCTAATTGGTGGAAAGTAACATTTAAACCAATTAATACAGAAAATGTAGCTTTAGAGATAGCTACGGTATTTTTTTTTATATTTTGTAATTTCAGGTTTATTGATTATATATATATAAATATATATAAATACACATATCTCACACATATATTAAACATAATATAAACACATCTCAAAAAGTTTTAATGCTGCAAGTAAGATATTTAACTCATGGGTTCTCAATTAGTGGTACCACAAGGGGCACCACATGATTGTAATTAGTTTATTTTCTTTTATTGGTTACGTAGTGCTTTAGAGGAGAATAAATAAGTTGGTGTTTTATTAAGGGTGGGAGAATGATACCAGCTAGTTGGCCAATGATTAAGCAGGAGAGCTATGGCTAGACAGAACTATTGTCACCTGGTGTCATCCTGACAAAATTTGATTGGGGAAATGAACAATAAAAACTCCAGCAAGTTGTATCTCTCATCTACCGGCATGACAAAGAACAGATACTGGCATTAAGGCTTGTTTCAATATCCATAACTTTCAGACATGAATCACTCTCCTGTGGAAATAACAGTCTAATTCAGTCACATAGTACATAACCACAGAACAATACCGGAAAAGCATGCATTCACTAGTCAGACTGGCCGCTTGAAGACTTGCCAAGAGCTACATATAAATTTGACTGGATACTAATATCCGAATAATAGGCTGACATGTACTATAAAATAAAAGTACTAGTGGCCAAAGCGACATTTCCTTTCCTACATGTCTCCGTGTCCTCGTTTTCCTATAAGCGTCTCAGATTACATTGTGTGCCTCATGCCTTTATTGTTCTGTAACAATGTCCAGCAAGCAAGGAAACATGTGTCTATTGTATTTATCACCACTACTAGAGAAGGCTTTTACTTCTTCCTAGCATATCCAGACTGCTTTCAAATTGGATGTAACACATGTTTCCCAGTGAAATGAATGTGGATGAAAATCCCATTAGAAGATTCATCGGTTTTCAATCTGAAACAAAAATGTTGTTTCTAGCCACAAACCTACATAAACCAATAATGAAGGCTTTAAGCGTGATATAAAGAAGCTGATCACATTTCTCTGGGACATTCCACTTAGTCTCTCACTGGCAAGTTGTCACAGTAGCAGCAAACTGTACACAAAGGAGACAGTAATGAATTCTGGATTCTGCTTTCAGAGGTTTACACCAACCGGTGTCCTGCTTTTTCTCTTCAGGTGTCACAAACACAAAACTCTTTTTATCATGGCAATCATGTTTAGTTTACTGTAGAAAATGGGTCTGATCCAGCCTGATGTTGTAGCGTATTCCTGTGTACCTTGAAACTGTACCTGCCTAGAACAAAAGTATATACAAGTATATACAATTGCAGTGATTTAGGGCCTGATCCAGACCTATGCTCATGAAACGTTCATGTGCGTAGCGTATTTACGCCAGCGTACTTCCGATGCACTCCCCTTGGTCGTACTTATTTTTTCCTTCTTACGCTGAGCAAACCCTACCTCAACTTTTATGATCATAACCGCGGGAGTCCGTAAGCTCCTTGCGTAGTTACGGCGCTTAGCACGCCCATACTGTACGATTTAAATGGCTCACCCCGCCCTCGGTGCGTATTTACGGATTTCGTATGGCAGGCGCGCCCCCTCGAGCGTTGTTAAGAGGCTGGTATGCTCAAGGCCCATACGCTCAGAATTTATGAGTGTAACATTTGCCCTGTGCATGCGCAGTAAGTACAAATATCCGTTTTTACGCTTACGAACATCGTAAAAACACAGCCGAGCATAGGTCTGGATCAGGCCTTTAGGGGTATATTTACTAAGCTTGATTTTATAAAGCGATTTCAAATCGATACATCTCGCCGTTCTTTTCTGGCGATTTTCAGCCTCTAATCGCCATTTTTACTAAGAGGCGGTTTTTTGGTGCTTTTTCAAAGCTCCGTCAAGATGCATCGATTTTTCAAGGGGTATATTATTTTCCCTTGTAAAATCGCAGTAGCTTTTTTTCTAAAATAAAAAAAACCCAAGCGCAGCATGGTTGTAAGGCTTAGCATGGTTGCGCTGATAAAACTACAAGGCTCAGCATTGCTTAGCCTTGTATTAATATAAGCATCAGCATGTTAAGCCATATAAGCATGCAGCGCTGTTGCCCCCACCATGTAAAATTAAGACAGGTGGCGACACTGTTTTTTACTAAACTTCTTGTAAACTTAAGTGTGTTGCATAAAGATAATAAAAATATTTCTGACTCACCGTTTAGCTGTCCTCATTCTTGGGAAGAGTTGCTGGTAGTTTATTCAGTAAGTAATTCTTCTCCTGTTGCTTGTAGAATCTTGTCTGCTTGCTTGGAGAAGATATTCCGGTCCTTCCTTCTGCTCTTCGGCCTCTTCTGGCACTTGCCCCGACAACATGCTCCCTCCTCTTCTTGGGCGCCGCTACTAATGACCATTCAGACACTAGAGGGCACCCTTTTAAAGAAATCATGATGTCATAAACACTAAAGCTCTCAATAGAGCCCACTAATGTAAATGACGTCATATTTTTTTAGTATAGTAGTAATTAATTATTTGTATACAATTACTGCCTGTTGTTCACTTTTGCAACTTTCCCAAATACAGTAGAACCCTGATTATCCTGGCTAATGACCGGCACCCTTCAGCTGGATAATCGAAAACCACGGATAATCGAAAAAGACTGAATTTTGAGGTATTAGATGAATAAACACTAGTAAAATTTAATCATGCTGTAATACAGCACGGTACATACTTTTGCGTTTTGTTCCCGTACCTGTCGTTGGCAAGTTGGTGTTCAATGCACAGGACAACGCAAATTCAATTGCAACAAACTGACCGGTGGTTACTCTCTGTGTAGAAACAGCATGCACACTGATAAGAGTAAGGACAGTACAGTAACAAATGTTCAGGAGACGCCAAAGCGACGTGTCTGATCACGTTACCGCAAAACAAAAACAAAAAACAGGGGACCTGGTTAAGCGAGGCACGATAATCGGGGTTCTCCTTGTAATGCCCTTTTGGAAATGTTATCTGTTTTCTACACTTAATAACCAAAGGCTTCTCGACTGACCCCAAAGTTAGGAATTCCAACCTCAGTTTCAACTATCTGCAATGCCTGTCATAACTTTTAAGGCCCTCTCGGGTGTTTAGTCATTACTTGTCTTGAGGCGGACAAGAAGTGGAATGCTTCAATGGTTAAGAAACAATCTAGTCCTTCTGTTCTGCAGATAAGAAAGCAAAAAAACTAAAAAGTGTAAACACATTAAAGAAAAAATAAGTAGGTGGTCTATTCTTTGGCAGGGAAGTCTCAAAGTTCAAACAAAGCACAGCAGACTGCGGATGTCTTATAGCACCTGGCTAAGTCTGAATAGCCATAAAAAATGTTTACACGCAGTGCCCTCTTATCCACCTAGCTAGTCTGTTCGTTACAACCCAGTCTTGTTAACTAATGATTGTTTAAAACTGTAAAACGCAATGCTGGCGGTTACAAATATAATGCAAATAAAAAGTAAATTGAGAAAAAAAATATTAACAACATCAGCAACTACATTCTGCTATGCAGGGAGTGTTGCATGTGCTTATATAGTACATTAATAATTCACAGGTAATTCCATCAGAAAATATCAACATGGTTTAGATGCTCTCAGAGGGCCATTTTCAGAGATCCGATTTCTCGGCTAGTTGCGTGCGTATTTTTACGTTCGGACCAACTGTGCATGCGTAGTAACTTTATTTACGTAGTTAATGTAGACTACACGAGCGGAAGTGCCTTACGGATGGACCTGTGAATCGCACGTTGGTACATACGGACGGATATGCAATGCAAAAATAAGCACGGGAAAATTGACATAAAAATGGGCAGGGGGGGGCGCTGAAATGAAGGAAAGTGGGCGCGACTATCATGAATCGCACGTACGGAGGAAACATAATCATGGAAATGCACTCAGAAAGTTACAAGTGGTCTATGACGGCAGAAGTCTCTGACAGCACAACCGGGAGAGGGGAATGTCATGCTTGTGGGGGGCATCGGCCTGCACCGGCCGTATTATTGCGAACCGGCCGTATTATTGCAACACGGATCCCTGAATACAGCTCAGAGTACAAATATGTCATCAGTATGACATCACAGCGCTGCAGGGCCCCATAAAGAATAATGAATTTAATAAAGATCTACTATATACAACATATGTTTGCTCTCTGCTTGGATCTGCTTTAAAAAACCTAAATAATGAGTTTTATTTATGAACATGCTTTGTTTAATTATGCTGCTACTGACCAGCAAGTTTTCCCTTTGGACATGTAGAGAGAAAATGCCGACACCTTATAAATAAGCAATAAATTGCATAATTAAGTACTTTCCACAATGCTTTCCTACTCAACTGTATGTTTTTTGGGACCAAGTTAAGCAGCTTTTTGCTGTGACATTTAAAGGCATCCGTTTAGTTTTTATCCTTCTCTTCAAATGAGAGAATTTGGCGAAACATGCTCCTATCTTCAGAAGCCAAATGCTACAGGTGATGCAATCTGTTCTCCTATGCTGGCTGCATTTTGATAGAGATTTTTGATAAGGCTGTATTCTTTCATGAGAGCAGGTGGAAGACTGGATTAGAAATGACATTTCAGAAATGGGGTACAATCCCAAGAAGCATTAAAGAGACGTTTTAATGCAGAAGTCAAAAGATGTGTGGAAATTTCTTACAATTTGTAACAAATACACACTGTCATGTCGCCAAGGCCACTTGTTTATCAGAAGTGAAAATACATTAAGACTCATATTTATGTAATACATTAATACATTAATACAATATGTATTAATACAAACATCCAGACATCAGTTATTACCTCTTTTCTGGCCAAAAATTTATTCTGAAGAGTTTATGGAAAATTCCTTCAATATTTGAGATAAAAAGGGCCGTATCCAGACCTACGATGGTACGCTGAGCGGTTTACCCTCCCCGACACTCCCCCTTGCCCCAGCATATAAACAGTCGCTTACACCGGCTAAAGGCTACCCTAAATACAGCCAGCGTAAGCGACTGTTAATACACTGGGACGGCGGCGTAGATACATTAACGCCGCCCTCCCAGCCTCATTACCCTCCCTCCCCCCACCTACCTGCCATAACTTCCGCGTAGTAACGCTGGGGGACGCCCCCTCCAGCGTTACTACGCTGTAACTACGGACGCCCGATTCAGGATCGAGCGTTTACGCAGCTATGTCGGGCAACATCTGCCCGGCGCATGCGCAGATTGTCTTTTTAGTATTACCGCCGGGCGACGGAGGTCTGGATCAGGCCCAAAGAATCTACAGCACTAAAGCTGGCCTCACACTAGAGCGATTATTGGCCCAATCATAAAATTATCGGGAATTGGTCCAAAAAAATTTCAGTGGCAATAAAACCCTCCAAAAACACTAGGGTCCAATTAGATCATCGTACAGGATTCCTGACTGATAATCAGACCCTAGTTATTTTGAGGTGCCTGGTGCTCTGCAGTGCTGTGCTCTCTCCCTCTGTGTTACATGACTGTTCGGACATCTGTCCAGTCTGGGGGAGAACTGATGAGGTGATAGCAGTGAAGGACACTTGTCTGCACTGTCCCCTCTGCTGCTAGAATTCCTTTACATGCTGAAGAGGAAACTCCTGCCATTATTGACAGGCACTTCTATCAATCACAGCAGCATCTCCTTCTTCAGCAACATTGGGGCTGATCCAGAGCTACGCACGCCGCCGTAGGCTGTTTAGCCGATCTGCGCATGCAGATATTAGGGATATTAGTTGTTGGGGATATGGCGTCCGTAACTGCAGCATAGTTACAGAAGAGGGGGCGTTCCTCTCCGTAACTATGCTGCAGTTAGGGAAGGTAGGCGGGGGGAGGCAGGGAAATGAGGAAGGGAGGGCTGGGTTAGGTAGGTACGCTCAGGGTCCCGGCGTATTTACACTCTGTTATGCTGAAGTTAGGGTAGCCTTCAGCCGTGGTAACAGTGTGTAATTACACCGGGACAAGGGGAGAGTCGGCGGGAGTGCATCCGGTTACACTTTCCCGTACGAAAATCTTATTGCCGAAAATTGGATATCCGAAATTTCCTTTTCGAATGTCCCATTTTCGAATACTTACCGCTTTCTATTTTTTTTAATGAATGGGTGAGTATGCCGTTCGGCATACTTTACCCATTCACTTTCGCGATTACCATTATCCTTCCGCCGTCTGCGATAGGTGAGTAAACTATCTGTGCGGGTTAGCGTTAGGGTCAGGTTGCGGTAGATGGAGGGTTGGGTTCAGGCTGCAGGGGGGGAGGGTTAGAGTCAGGCTGCCAGGAAAGGAGGGTTAGGGTTAGGGTAGTGAGAGGGGAGGGTTAGGGTTAGAATTAGGGAAGGGACTATTTTTTCTTACAATTTAGCAGAACGGAGCTTTCGGTGCTCCGTAGATCGATTGCTACGCCTCATCGAGGCATAGCAATGCGAACTGGCTGGGAGGAAACTGATTTTTCGAAAAATAAGATTTTCTATGCGGGGACCCACACCTGAGTGCACGCTCAGCGCAACATCGTAGCTCTGGATCAGGCCCTTTATCACTCCCATGGCTAGATTTACTAAGCTGCGGGAAAGGGAAAGTGGAGATGTTGCCCATAGCAACCAGTCAGGTTCTAGCTCTCATTTTCCTATTACAAACTAGAAAATGTCAGTTAGAACCTGATTGGTTGCTATGGTGCCGACAATTTCCTTTTTATCGTCCATCACATGCTGGGAGCGATAATCGCTCTAGTAGGTGGCTAGCTTTAGGATAACAAATTAGAAAACTGTGGAAAATTCACTTACATGCCCAATTAACCACAACCACAATCACTTACATGCCCAATCAACCACAATCACTTACATGCCCAATCAACCACAATCACTTACATTCCCAATCAACCACAATCACTTACATTCCCAATCAACCACAACCACAATCACTTACATTCCCAATCAACCACAACCACTTACGTTCCCAATCAACCACAACCACAATTACTTACATTCCCAATCAACTACAAATGTTACACTCAACAGAAAAGTAAAAAAGTAAATGGGGACAATATTTACCTTAAATCATTTGAAACGCACATGAAAATCATATTAAGCCTTTTTTCTTTGGTAAACCTCTATGGTTACAACTTAGATTTTTATGTACAATGTATTTTATATAGTTAATTTATAAACTATAAATAGCAATACTTAATAACAAAGATATCCAATAATTGGAGTATCAGAATAAATCTATATAATCACACTTATTAAATCTAATAAATAACTACCCATTTGTAACTATTTACTTCTGATATGAGGAAATGGGCATTGTTACTTACTTACTGTATTTACTTAAAAGTATCCTTTTTTTAGTTTCTTTATATTTACTATGTACTATATGTAGTATGTAACATAGAATTGTTGAAATGTTACACAACAGTCCAAGAAAACACTGACCCATAATGATATCATTCAGAATTCCCATGTATCCTAATGCTACAAGGATGGGCAGATGGGAGATAGGCCCGAATATAAAGCGTGCTATGCTGGTCTTTGGGGACCTTACATAAGGCTGGATCCCCACATCATATAGACAGGTGATTTCCATACATTACTTATGTGCAGTACAAAGGAATTCTGCATCGAGTGGCACAATTCTATGGAATTCGGTCTCTGCATGTGGCCGGCCCATTCACCATGTGTACGAGATAAGCATGGTACCAGCATGGTGGATGTGAACAGGAATGGTAATAATACAGTAAGGACATTCCAAAGCGTTTATGTACGATTCACCATTTCATACGTTGCCTTCAGCATGCTAAATATTTAAGGTAGGGCCGTATGTTCAAGAGCAATGCAGGGGGTGTGCACACCCCTTGTATGTACGGAATTGTGGATAGCAATTTCCATACCCTCCGTTACTACCTACCTACTACCTACCCTAACTTTTCCATGTGTTTGTACGTATTTTCGTAGCGACGCGCTGTTCGTAGCGGCCTAAGCACACCCATACTGTACAATTTAAATGGCTCCCCCGCCTACATTCCTTAACTCCAGCGTCCGTATTAACTTCGTACTATAAACACGCCCCGTCGTCGGAAAATATGCAAACAATATGGACGCCCGAATCGCTGCTACGAAAAGGTCTTTGGTACTACCGGAAGTTGTCACTATGCACATACGCAGTGCATTTTTTATGGCGATTTTACGCTTACGATCAGCGTTAGATCGCCTGCGAGCGTAGGTCTGGGTCAGGCCCATAAGGAGCTCTTCCCTACAGCTTATCACAACGAATTCTGCAAGTAAAATCTTATTTTAAAAAGGTTATTACTTGATACAGCCAGATACAACCCTGTTTTACAACTAGATAAAAGCAATAATGATAGCATGAAACACATGGTACGTCCTTCCCCAAATGGCCAATTTATATAATATATATTATTTGCCTACTGTTCATATACAGATACTGTAGGGAGTCTGACCACTCCTCATGGCCGCTGCAGGCTATTCAAATGCAGGTAGTGTCTTAACAGAGACCTCCTGTGTACACATATAGCAAATGGATAGGGGCTCACCTACAGGAGGTGCCTTGACGCTGGGCAGGTGAGCTTAACCCAATATAGCTATATTGTGAACTAAACCTCCTTTTTATTTATGTGCTGACACATAGTGTTATTTAATGTATGTTTGGAGCGCCGGACCTCTTCTGTTCCTTGTAGATACTGTAGGTATTGTGATGGTAGAATCCCTACAACAGAATATGCAGAAAATAGAATATATTTCACACAGTTTCAGTTCCTCATACAAATGTACACGGATTTCAAGCATAGTAAAGAATATGCAAATGGTGTCACATGGGACTGTATTGCTTATTAGAATATTATAGAGATAGGCAGAGAACTGGAATTTGCCATAAACGACCTTCAATATTCAATATTATATTCATGAAGTTACTATGAAATGTCACATTAGGACAAGGAAATAACAAAGGCTTGCAATGAATGATCATCAGTCCCATCATGTAGAAAAAGACAGGGTTTCCATTAAACCTTTTACTGCTGCAGGGACTGGTGGAACAAGTCATTACACCTAGTTCCAGCAGCACAATAACTTAAATCTTGCACCTGAGAAGAGTCTGGCTTGATGGACATTTGCTGGTTTGATGTTCTATTAAAATAGACATCATCATATACTGTATATACTTTAATTCTTCTAAATACATATTATGTTATGCCAGGGTTGCCAACTCTCCTGGAATATCCGAGAGACACCCAAATTTAGGCAGTTCTCACGGTATCCCGGGAGAGCCTGTAAATCTCCCAGAGTCAGAAGTCCTGCCCCCTTCCTGGCAACACAAGTATTCCTAGGGCCAGATTTACTAAGCTGTGGGTTTGGAAAAGTGGAGATGTTGCCCATAGCAATCAATCAGATTCTAGCTCTCACTTTCCTATTGTATACTAGAGGGAAGCTGTGAAGAGTCGGCAACCCTGTGTTATGCTACCTACACTTTCCCACCATTGCGAGTCCCCGCTGCAATGTTATACATTGCAAAATAGGAACAGGCGAAAAGTGTCTTTTCAGCTGTCTCTATTTCAAATGTGTAACACCGCAGAATTTTTTTTTTATGAATGGGTGAGTATGTGATTCGCATGCTCACCCATTCATTTTCGGAAAACAGCGCAGCCGCCACACCAGACCACCAGAGAGGTGAGTAACCCTCTCCGGGGACTTAGGGACAGGCTGCTGGAGGGGTGGCTTAGTGTTAGGCTGCGGGGAGTGACTTAGGGTTAGGGAGTGGGGAGACCTATCGTTAGGGTAAGGGAGTAGGGAAGCCTTACCTTTCAGAGCACCGTGTTCGGTGCTCAGGGATCGATTGCTATGCCTTATTGCATAAGCAATTGATATCCCAGTCAGTTTGGAACTGGTTGGGAGCGAATGGCCCTATCGAAATAGGGCCGTTCACTACGAGGACCCACACCCCAATAACTTATTTCCAACATGCAAAACATAACCCAATAAAGATACAGATTCTTATTACACAAACACTAAATACTTGCCTGTAAAATGATATGTACATAGAATTTTTTTTTTAAATAATGTTATAAATAGAAGTTTATTTTAAAAGCCAATTTTTCTCTTCCTTCTAACATCCTCTAGATCCAGATCCAGACACCAGTAGGTTAAGGTATGTCTGTAATGATTGGTATGACAATAATCTTTAGGTAAAAGAAGTAGAAGTGTAAAAATAGTCACATAGAAGAATAATGATGCTTATAGGGGACTGTGTATGAATCTGGTGAGGACTGCTAATATTAGCACTGTACAGCCACGATTTTCATCAGCCTCTAAGTGGTTCACTTTACAAAAACATTCTGTCCATTATCTAATAACACTTAATCAGTGGTGAACGCGTAAATAACTGAAGCTATATTGTGCTTTGTCTCGATGCTTAACAATTAATTACCCTTTTTTCCCACTTATATAAGAATCTAAAGCCAGGTTTTTATACAGACGCACTGATTCTACCATGTCACAGGATGAACAAACCCTTATAATCCAATGTAGAGGATGCACAGGGCTTTTTTGTAGAGGTGCCCGGGGGTACTCAGTACTGTCACCCATTTAGGTAATTATGTGGTGCAGGACCATTTTTGGTCTGAAACTACAGTGGAGCAAAAAAAGTACTGGGGTAATTACAGTGGGGTATACTGTATAATGAACTAAGGGCATGACTGAGCATATAAAGGCTGGGGGTACTTCAGTGGAACTATTAAATCAACATAACACTTTAGGTAACTACCAGTAATATTTTTATACAAAAAAAGCACTGCCTACACATAAATATAATAAATAATATTAATACCACGGCATAAAGCTGTTATCGTATGATGAGGCAATGTTTAGTGAAATTTAACTGTATAGTAATTGTATAGTATGTGTCAGAATTAAATGCCGTAACTACAGTGCTACTGACAGGTTCTTTAGAGAGACTCTGGGCCAGATTTACTAAGCTGTGGGTTTGGAAAACAACCAAAGCAACCAATCAGATTTTAGCTGACAATCTCTAGTATGTAATGGGAAAGTGAGAGCTAGAATCTGGTTGGTTGCTATGGGCAACATCTCCACTTTTCCAAACCCACAACATAGTAAATCTGGCCTTTTGAGTGCTGTTTATAAATAACTTGCCAGCAGTTACCAGCTTTGCACTGCCCTCTGTCGGCAGCAAGGGAGGCCACAGCCAAATCCAACAGTGGGGCAGACGGACAGACCCTCTGCAGCCATGTGCAGAGCAGTCAGTTCTGCATAGCCAGCGATTGCACTAAACATTCGCCAGATAGGAGAGGTGCAATTTACTTCTCCCATCCAAATATCTGCCAGAGCTACAATGGGTAAACCTGTGTGTAGATCCGCACCTGATTGGAATAATATATCATCTAATAAAGCGAGGCAGCCCTAACAGCATAGAACAGTCCTACTTTCCACGCTGCAAGGACCCCTGCCCCCCCTCCTCCCCACCTTCCAACAATTGCAGGAGTCTTCAGCTCTTTTTTTTGTGCATTCTCAGAGCAGGAAAATCTTTCTGAAGCAGAGATTGACGGGGTGCTTAGAATGGGTAGGTGATATTTCCCGTATTTTCGCCTATGACTATGGCCATCCTTTGCTCCTTTTGCTTACCAAGCTCTCCTGTAGAAAATAAAGGGCATAACACTGTCAGAAGAACTACAGCCCCAGGGCCAGAGAAATGCTAGAGGTCAGGAGAGAATGAACCTGCAAAGGAGACTGCAGTTTTCTCTAAAATGGCTTCAAAATCATACACCACAAGGCTTGCAAATATTCTTTTCTTAACCAGTTTCAATTATTGCACAACACCAACTCCATTTCATATTCATTACTTGCTGTCATCATCTGTAATTCCTGAATATACTTTCTTACGCTTTGTATTATTTATAAAGTCGCTTGCACTTTCCTATCATCCAGTTTTTAATCTCATCCATTATGTAGAATAGATTAGATCTAAAAACAGTTCAGCATTATGTTTGTAGTGAGATCTTACACTATCAGTATTTTCAATTACCTTCCCAGCTACCATGAAGCTGTACTAGTGGAGCCTGGAGGTTATCATTACACATTACTGGTAAAACTATATAAATAAACCTGTGTTTGGTGAGCACTAGGCAGGGAATCTTTATTGGTAAACAATATAAAACACAGCTACAAACTGCCACTCATGTGAATAATACACAATAGTGGAACAATGTGGTAAAGTTTTGGGGTGATGATACCAGAGGCAGAAGCTGAACATGTGCCTTCTGAGGAATCCATTACACATGTGGAATCAGTGGCTAGTGCTATAGGAGCAGTCCCACCACTCCATAACAACCGGTGGGAGTCCCCTCATAGAAGGATGGTATCGAAAAAATAGGGACAGACGATAGTATTTAGAATACCCATCCATCTTAGAATTTTTTTATGTCAGAATGGGTGAGTTTGTCGATCGGCATACTCACCCATCATTTTCGGAAACGCTTTTGGAAACGACGCCACAGGACCTGACGCTTCACCGGACCTCTCCAGAGACTTTTAACCCTTAGGGGGAGAGATTGGGTAAGGGTCAGGGCAGGCTGTGGGGAAGGGAGGGTTAGGATCAGGGCCAAGGAAGGGGAGGGTTAGGATCAGGCTGCGGGCAAAGGAGGATTAGGGTCAGGCTGTGAGCAAAGGAGGGTTAGGGTCAGGCTGCTGGGAAGGCAGGGTTAGGGTCAGGCTGCAGGGAAGGGAGTGTTAGGGTTAGGATAATAGAAGGGGAGGGTTAGGGTCAGAAGGTTTGGGGTTAGTTTTAACACTTACCTTTCGGAGCACCGTATTCAGCTTAAGCAATTGCTATCCCAGCCAAAACTGGCTGAGAGAAAACGGAGCTATTTAAATAGGTCTGTTCTTGCCGGGGACCCACACCCCATAAAAACATCTGGCATGTCTAGCAAAGAACTATCTATTGCCATACAAATTACATGTGTTCTGACCACTTACAATAGTACACACAGATACGAATCATGAAGGGGTGGCATAGCCAGTCCTATTTTTTTCCCTTTTAGCCAAAGGAAAGGATAAAGGAAGAGAAGGGAAAATAATAAAATAAATAAAGGAAGACTGAAGGCAATGATAATATGGTTGACAGAATAGTCATAGGGCTAGATTTACTAAACTGCGGAAAAGAAAAAATGGAGATATTGCCCATAGCAACCAATCAGATTCTAGCAAACATAATCAAATATATAATGGAAAGTGAGAGCTAGAATCTTGTTGGTTGCCATGGGCAACATCTCCACTTTTCCTTTTCTGCAGTTTAAGAAATCTAGCACATAGTACTAAACATTGGAACTTACACAACACCAATTCAAGAAGAGAGCAACAGTGATAAAAACACAAAATGCAACCAATCTTAGGGCCAAACGAAACCCTCAGCAGATTTCCAAAATTGACTAATTCTCCAGACTACATAACTACAGAGAGACTCCATGCAGAGAAGGTTGATGAGTGATTATTTTATGGAATAATAATATGCTGCATACATGCCCCATTAATGGCTCAGTCCTGATATTGGTAAATATTTGGAGTTAATAACCATTTTCTCCAGTGCCACTGGTATCAGGGCCTCTGTCAGAAAATGGGGGCCCGGGACACAGCCACAGGGCCCTTCCCCCTATGTGATGTCATTGGTGATGTCACATAGATGCGGGGCGCCTCAAACCTGCTTTAACAGCCCACTACTCGGCAGACCCCCATCAGCTCCGGGCCCGCAACAATAGTTCTGGCTGTCTCCCTCTGATGATGGCCCTGATTGGCATATAGGAATCAAGGGCCTCCTAGTACTATCAGAGATCTGGCCGTGCTGCCACGCCTCAAACGTTTCAGCCCCATGGCCACAAATGATGAAAAATTTGCTGTTCCATTTTGTTTGTTTTCTAAATATACTTAACAACAACAATACAATAGAAATAAGGAACACATAGAAAAAAAATCATTGCTTTAGAAACAGGAAATGATAAAAAATAGTAATCTGTTATAGTGTTAATAAATCATGATTAGCTTTTGGTAGAGATGACACTACTCTGGTGGCTTGTTTCATTATAGCTCATTAATCACAGCCTAATAAAACCTTTTACAAGTGGAACTCTTCTTCACAAAGTGGACAGCAAATGAAACAGGATATCCATGAGGTAGTTACGCAACACGCCACAGGGCAACCTTAGAAAAATGTAAACAGCTGTCAGTGTGGTGGCTCAGGAATCATGTCTGGTAACACTGATAAGCTGTCATGCACCAAAAACAAGGATTAAACAAGCATATACCCCCAGGCACTGGACATGCATATTATATTTATGTCTAGTCACAAAAACAGTTACCACTGCACTACACAATGAGCAATGACATATATAATAAGGAGAACAATGAAAAGGTCCAGCTTTGAAATGTGTTGGGTCATGTTGATTAGCTGGAAGGGTAGCTGTTATACCAGTGGGAAATGTCCTGACAAGGAATTGCTTCCTGTCATTTAATCACAACTGGAGCAGGAGGTCACTTATTGTTTAACCTTCACTAAGCTTTGATTACACCCATAGCCCAGGACAGCCAATCACATACTTAGCTTTTAGGAATCCCATAATGCTCTGACAGCTTTAGGATCATGATGAGAGACCGTTGTGCTTAGTAGTTGCTGAATAGTCTGGGACAATAAATCAGTTAAAGAATAATGTTTGGAATGTCTTCACCTAATGTATTTGTTAAATTTCATGAATACCTAGCCACAGGCAGAAATGATACCGCTATGTGATCAAGCTGTGCAAATGGTAGAACACAGTACAGGTAAAACATCAGGGATGATCTCTAAATTTCAGTCATCACCTATGAAGGAGAGAGATGTGTGTTGTGCCTTATTGCTAAGGAAATACTTCTGTTTCCCATTCTCTTCTATGCTCCTACTGTAGATACACATCTGACATTTCATAATGTCAAAATAAAGGTAGCTGAAATGTAAACTAAGGATATGAGTAATGGCTTAGTGGGGAAACCCTTGAGCACTACTTATATGCAGTCAATAAAAGGTCCATGGTACATGTCTGCGTGTGAGGCATAGCATAAAGTTTGATGAAGAGAGAAGAGCTTTAATCATAAGCAGGAATTCTATCCTCAGGAGCTTGAAATAAATGTAACCCTTTAATCTGAACATAATCCTGTGCATGCAGGAATCTGGTAACCCAATGCTGAAGACAGGGGAAAAAGAGAACAGTCCAGCCCTGAAGTGCATGTGTGTGGTGGGGTGGTGGACTTTGGAGGGTTTGTGCAGGATATAGATGTTTTTGTCTCTTCAAACAGTGATTGTGCCGTTGACAGATGGCTACTTAGCACAATGAAAAAATGCCCTACTACTGATTACTTTGAGGCTTTCAGCTCTCCCCCATTGAACACTATATGGTCTACTTCTATTAACTCTCAAAAATCTCAATGCAGGTATATCCCTTCAGAAATATAGTCCCCCTATACTACCCACAAGGAAACACTCAGCTTTCACAACCATAACCAGATATTGAGCAGTAAAATTACATTATTATAACATGTTACTATGCATAGACCATAATCAATAATATCAGCTGACATATGCAAGCTGCGTTCCTAAGTCAGCCATTGCGAGCACACTACGCACGTGCATGCCAGATGTTACGCATCATGACTCCGAACGTACAGAGCGCAGTTCCGTACATTCAGAGTTCCATATGCCAGGATGTGACAACACTCCGTATGTGCAAGGATACACAATGCTGGTGGGGGAGGCATTTCAGCTGTACAGTACGGGCTAGCTTAGGCCCTTTCATACGTACATACAGTGATCTGCGCAGAGAGGTTAAGGTAGTGTTATGGACATGTAAGTCAGCTAATATCTGCATGTGAGGGGGGAGTGTCATGAGAGCGCAATAGCCTCTTCTGTGCAGACTTTAGCATCTCTGTGCACATGAACTAAGTTTATGCACTTAACAAGGTCTGGATCCAGCCCTATATCACTGTGTTTAGAATAACTGGGGAGAAAAGCAGCAGGTATTACACACAGGGCAGTCAGGCATGAGCTTGTATGCTTGCGGACCCAGATGTCTTTCTTGGTGGGCACCCTGCTGTTATTGGTTAAAACTAACTCAGCAGTAAAGGTGGCCATACACTAGAGCGATTATTTGCCCGATCACTCAATTATCGGGTGATCGGGCAAATAATCGCCGTAGTTAGTGGACAGGATCAATTTTTGAAACATCAAATAATTGCACCAGAAACGCTGTGGTACCATTATTTGATCTTTCAACATGTTTGATCTAAAGCTCCTGATATTTTAAGGGAGCCAATCAGCAAGCTGATCCCTGTCTGTACTACTCCTTGCAGTAACTGCTGCTGTATATATATGTACTATGCTGCTCTAACAGCTTTGATGGTATCAAAGCAGTCAGAGCAGTATAACTAGCCCTGCCCCCCCCCTCTTCTGCTAGCATTATCGGTCCCAGCGGAGGTGTATGGTGCCGATAACGGGACATTTCCCTAGTGGTAAATTGTTCAGTTTATCGGCCCACTCCCTGCTGGGACCGATAATCGTCCTAGTGTATGCCCAGCTTAATGTGTGTAAACTGTCAGGGGAAGGTAACTGTGCCATCCAAGGTTTACTGAATGGTAATCTGAAGTTTTTACAAGTATATATGTTTGTATTAATCTGATAGTTTAAGATAATTTTTATAAAGTATATTTTGTAATGGAAGGATTACTGCTGTGCTATTTTCTCAGGATGACATTATTAAGCACCCATGTCTAACAACCCACTCAGGGCACCGTGATAGACACTCCAGCTCTGAGTCTGTTGTAGAAAGTAGTGAGTGAGTGCTGTGATACAACATCCACTTCTCTGTAGCTCATCGCCATGACAACATCTCCTCCAGACATTTAAGAAAAATTATGATCTACGTCAGGCTTTCCAATACTTTTTTCCTAATGGTATATTTGTACTTGAAGCTATACGTATAAGACTAATTGGATTTGTGAGTTATATTGCTCTTAAATGGAAGAGTTCTACCAGTTGGTGCTCAGCTAGAAATATGTCTTAAAGATGTTGAAAAGCTCTCATTTATACCAGGTTACATATAAAAAGTAAGTACACGATTAATCAGTGTGACATCTTTTTAACTGCTCTCAGGGCTTTTCAATTCCTAATGAATAAAGTATATGAAATAAAAAAAATGGAAGAAAATACTGCACTATGACTTTATGCTACCAAAACGTGCATTCAGTATGTTTCAGCAGAGGTGTCAGAGCTGTGGTGCAGCCCTATGAACATGGAAAGGTGCACTGATCTCTGAGCAGGGCCGATGCCAAGTTTCTTACCACCCTAGGAAAAGCTTTAACCTGCACCCAAACCCACCCCCCTTCTCACAGCCATCCTTAGCATTGCTTACTTTTACAGCTTCATAGGCACAGAAGATCAGTTGAGCTGCAGCTTCTGCACAGCACAGTACTACGCAGGAGCCACAGCTCAGCTGATCTCCTGCAGCAGCGTTTATTTTACCTGCACAGCTGCCCAGCTGCCATGTCCTAAACATCTGCTTGTCTCAGCAGTTCAGTATGCGCCGCTGCTGGGGGTCAGCTGAGCCTCAACCCCTGAACACCAAAGCTACTGCAGGGGATTTGTTGAGCGGTGGAGACCTGTGTCTCATAGCAGCTGCCAGCATTAGGGTGCATGAGCACCTCCAGGCCGCCCCATGCTCCCCAGGCAGTTGCCTAAACCTGCCTAGTAGTAGCAGCTTGTTTCAGTAATAATAATAATAATAGACCCTAACACATTTTATAGGAATTCCTCCATATTGTATAATGTCATAGTCTGCCAGAGGCGGAACTAGAGCGTTGTGGGCCCAGGTGCAAATCTTTGCTTCGACCCTGATAATATCCCAGGTAGCCTGGTGTGGAGCTTTGTATCAGCATGGGCCACGATGCCGTTGCACCAATGGTAGTTCCAACTCTGTAGTCTGCTAAGTCCCCACAACCTGCTGAGTGCCTGGACAACTATCCCCCTATCTCATCCTAGAGGTGGCCATGGACCTTATGAAACAAAAATGCTGGTAAACCTTTTACTGTTCCCAGTTGTAGGAGTGCAATCACAAACATATGTTGCAATGTGGTGAGACTGTTTGTTAGCCATTTATAGAATATAGTTGAATGTAAAATGATCTGTATTTTGTAACTGGAAATTATTGGTGTTTTTAATGTAAAATAATCTTCAGCCTGCGTTTTATTGTGCATGCTTTCCCATTCTCTGGCTCCTAGCAGTAAGACAGCTGCAGCCAGCAGAAGACATCAGAGAAGCATTTTGCTTTCAGACTGTAGTAAATAACGTTTTCTCTTCATCCCCATTGAGAAATACACTGAGAGGCAGGAGACAGTGGTGTGGCTACATACAGAGTTGTTGTTTTACATAAGATACCAACATTTTTAGCATAAGCACAGAGGTTTGAACCCGGGACAGAGGGCCAGAAACTAGCGGCAGCTGTTTTCAGAACAAGAAAACTTTTATATGAGTATATATAACAAGGGGAGAGCACCCCTATATTCCAAACATTCACTGAAAATGATGTGTTCATAAAGTGTAGCAGGGAAAGTAAAACCAAGGACTGTGCATTAACTAAATCCAGCCCCAGATGTTTCATGTTTGGTATCATTCATTTTCCATTAAATGTATAATGAAATGCACACACAATTTATGCTGCGCAGTTTTGTTTTCAGTATAATGTCCCTTTAAGCATTTCAAGCAATTTATTTCACAATACGCCATTAGTAGCATTAGACCTGATTTACTGGATGGTTTATCCAGATTCACTACCTAGCGATGCGGCTTTATAGCCTATTATAGAACTTGATCACAACGTTTTCTGCATTCAGTCATATCTCCTTTCATTTGGAAAACATCAGCAAGGACATTCGCTTACAGGTAACCTTGTACCTTGGATGAAGTAATTATGTTTTATCTGAGATGTGGACTGAAGACATTGAAAGAAATTGCTTGGAAAATGTCACCAAGATCACGTGCGCTGTTAAATAGCACTAATAGTGCTAATGGCCACTATCACCCAGCAAAATACGTTTAACAGGAGAATAACTGCAAGTAACTCCTCTTAGCAAGTAATCTGCACAGTTAGAGCAGATAGATTTTAGAGGCCACACTACAGAGAACACACTAGTCAAATTACACAGACGGCACAATATGACATTTTTTGTAAGTATTCAGTTGCTATGGTGACTATATAAACACTCCTACACAAAGAGTCGCAGGCTGGTTGGCAATAATCTTAATGTGGAAAACCACTTGAAAGCTTTGTAGCATGTCTCTCTTAAACAGATGAACCGCATTAGGTTGATTGAGGGGGAGAAAAATATCGG
>WWET01001098.1:245116-258621 GCA_011038615.1 Limnodynastes dumerilii | reverse complement strand
TTCGATAAGCAGCGTCCTGTAGAATGAAGCTACAGTAAAGGTCTTGAAAGTGGCTGAAATTCTGTTACAATACGAACCAGTAACACGCGTGGTAATCATTCAGATGGGCAGAGACAATTCTCCAATCACTGAGAGTTAGATAGGTTGCAGAGTGGTGCCTTTAAACAGAGCGCCAGGTGGAAGAGCTGAATAACATCAAGACTTTTACTAGTTTAATGGCACATGTTCATTGCCCTCATCCAAACTATGGACTTGCTGTGGTGGCCTCACCCCATTCATAGCCACACCTAGGAGACTTATAATATCCCTTATCAATATCAATATGGACTACAGTGTCCCATTTATTAAGCTGATTTATCACATGAAGCTGGTGATATGTGTTTGTTGACTAAATGTTTCCCATTACACTCATTTTATACCCTTAGCTGTATCTAAGCTACATACTAAATCAGAACGGGATCCATGGAACAGGTTCCTTATTATAGTAATAGACTGAATATATTTTAATCATATAATCAATATGTTTCCTATAAGTATATCTTAAGAGATTATCTAACAATTAAAATGTCTATTTACAAAGGTCAGATCACTTTGTTTTGATGCGATAATAGCCGTTTTTCACGTAAAAATGGGCATTATGGAAACTGCTGTTTCCATGATGATTGATGCAAACTTTGCGTGTCCCCACCAGCCCAATCTTCTCTAAGAGGGCCGAGAGTAAAAATAACGGCACCTGAAGATGACAAATTCCAGTGCTCCCCCCTTATAACTCCCTTTTCCTCCCTCTAATAGCTGTAGGAGAAGGAGAGGGGATGTATGTATGGGGAGTCTGCTAGAACACACTCATGTAAATAAAGAACATCCAAACCTACCTGACCTGGATGACCTGGGGTATACCTCTGGGTCGAGCACCCCAGGCAAAGTAAGGGACTGGCGCCCCCCAGCACTGCCATTATGTGCCTCCAGCCCCCCCCAGTACTCCCATCATGTGCCTTCAGCACCCTATCTCTTATACACGGGTGGAATCGCCCCTGGCGAGTGTCATTCTGGCCAAGGGGTAGATAGGCCCCTGTGGACGACCTACCTCTCTATGGGCCTGATCCTGAACTACGCCCGCCGTCGCTTGGACGGCAGGCGTAAGCGTAAGATCGGCTTTTCAGCCGATCTGCGCATGCACCGGGCAGATGTTGCCTGGCGTTGCTACGGCAACGCCCGATCATGGATCAGGCGTCCATAGCAGCGCCGTAGGGACGCTAGAGGGGACGTCCCCCAGCATCCCTACGTCCAGGTTAGTGCAGGTGGGCAGGGGAAGTTGTTTAATGAGGGTTGGAGGGCGGGCTAGGCGGCCATACGCTCCTGTGCGAGCATATGGCCCCTTCCTTACGCCGGCTGAAGTTAGGGTAGCCTTCAGCCGGTGTAAAGGAAGGGGCCATACGTTCGCACAGGGGGAGTGTCGGGGTAAGTGAACGCCGATACGCTGTGCTTTAGTAAGCACAGCGCATCGGCGTAGTTCAGGATCAGGCCCTATATTTCTAAGCCCCGACAGCAAAAACACTGCGCAAGAATATATCCATAGTCCCAAAGACAGACAGTGCGCTTATGCCGGGACTACATTCATACTTCATCTCATTGCAAGAAAAAACGATGTCTGCGAAAATCTCGACAGAGTATTTGTAAATAGTGTGTAAAGAAGCGAGCCTGGTTAAGGTAAGTAGCATTTGAATTGTTATTTTTAGTAAATAAAGTCCTAAATGGTTTGGATAAAAGCATATAAATATGACAGCTACATGTACATCATCTATTAATATTTGACTTAGGGAATACTGAAAGTAACACTACAAGGAAAGCTCCATGATAGCAGATGTCGTCCCTTTTGCTGTTCCAAGTGATTTCTATTTTTTGTCTATGAGAACAGCATCTGCAGACACCAAGGAGCACAGTGGGGTTAGATGTGCTGAGCGCTACTACTTTCACATCCCTCGAGTCCTTTCCTCAGGATCATGGAAACCCTGTCATTTACTATTCAAGGAACGCCTTCAGAATCGCATATGTGACAGTATTCATCTTCCATCAAATGCTATTTATAGAGACATCTTCTTTTTCCACCATTGCCCTGTCTATTTGTGATAAGGCCTCCATCCATAAGCACAGCGCTTTATCCATCTACATTTTGGTGACCTCTCTATGTCTAATGCTGTGTGACTGCTCTGCATATGTGACCCATATTACAAAGTATATACTGTAGCCCTACATGACACAAGTTGCTGATGAGCACAAGCACCTGGACTGGACTAACTAGCACACACCAACTAGAAGGCTGGATCCTTAACTAAATCCATAAAAAAGATCTACACAGTCAGTAACAAGGGCACTAATCCCCCTCCCCTGATATTTTGATTACTTAAGGTGGGTACTATATATTTTACTGCTGGAAAAAGAGTGGGGGAAGGAGGGGCAGGGGTAGAAGTTTCTAGGCTTGGGATGGATGGGACAGGGGCTGAGCTGGGCAAGAGCAGATGGAGATGTGATGGAGCTGTCATTGGAGGCCCCATGTATGAGTGCTGAGTGTTATACAGTGATAGAAGCACTCAGCTGCTCATACAAGGAGTGCTGATCACTGTTTTAAGCTGCCAGCCTCTGACAGGTTTTTTCAAAGCTCCATGAGTGCAGGGGGGACACAGCCATGGGCTCCCCTCTCCTCCGGCCCCATAATAGCCACACCTCACGCTCTAAGCTCAATCTACCTGCTTACTATCCTAACTGATGAGAATTGCCGTACTTCTTCCCAATTCCTGTCTATACGTAACATTATATAACACACCCTTGGCTGCATAACTCTACCAAAGATAATATAAAGAATATAACAACATAATTAGTTATTTAACAATGGACATGTTTGCCTTTTATAACTGATTAACCACAGATTGCCACAGTGGCCCTGATTCACACCTAAAGCTGGCCATACTTTAGAGCGATTATCGCTCCCAGCATGTGGTGGACAATATTTGGGACGATTTTCCTCTAAGGAAAGGTCCCGATATCGGCCCCACACATGCAGAGGCTGGGAGCGATAATCTCTGAATGAGACCATGCAGCTAGCCTATTGGCTAGCTGCAGTCTCACTCTGATTGGTTGTCAATCTTGTCAATCTTTACAGGAGTCCCATGCAGCCAGCCTATTGGCTGACTGACCAAAAATGTATGAATAAAATTTTACAGACTGTGAGGGGTTCTGCAGCGCTGTGTCCTCTCTGTGCAGAATCTCTCACACTGACAGCAGTGAGTGTGAGGTGTTCTGCCGCTAGCTCACAGTAGTGTGTGGCACTTCCACCTCCTGGCTGCAGTTTCCCAGTCTGTCTGACACAGACAGACAGGGAAACTATAGCCAGGAGGTGTAGGTACAAGGATGGACCCACACACTACAAGATATCATCCAACTTGGGGCGATAATCACTTGGGAATCCCCTTCGATCAGATTATTATCCCAGAGCCTGTCTGGAACGTTAAACGCAGGTTTTTACAAATCCATCTGTACCACACACTAGAGCGATTTTTGGCCCGATCCACGATAATTGTAGGATCGGCCAAATAATCAGTCTAGTGTATGGTCAAGAAGCAAAGGCTTCTTAGGTGCTTAACTGGCCGATTTTTTAAACCTGGGCATGCTTAGTAAGTCTGACTATACAATCTACATATCCCTTAGGCACGTAGATAAATTGCGTGCGGTCTTTAAAAATGTGCTGTGGCACGCCTCTATGGGAAGTGGTGCGTGTATTGCAATAGGGTCATCAGGATCCAAAAACTGCATCCCGAATTATGTATTTTATTTGAAGACTGCACATAGTTTTTTAAGTGAGAGGAGGCGTGCCACGACAGCCTCCAGGAGAAATTAGGTAAAGTGAGTGGGGGGAGGGATGTAGATTAGGCTAAGAGGGAGGGCTGGGGATTGTCTGTGCGTATTTTTCCTCCTTAAGAGTTAAAAAATACGCACAGTGACTTAAAGTTGCCTATGGCACTAATAAGTGCCATTAGACACCTAAAAATGGGGGCAGGGGAGGTAACCAATGAAGTAGATCTGCACCTACGGATCACACACACAAGTGTGAATCCCGTCCAGTATGTCATGTACTAAAAAAACTTGTTAGTATAAAGTGTTGTATTAAGCAGTATTCAGTCATAGCATTAAATATACTGCTTATAATGCACCACAAATGCATCAACTGTAACTGTATTTCATTACTTCCGACAGTACATTACTGCAATGACTTTACATACCAATCACAGGATGCTCCATGTAGCATTACTAATTCTCCCTTTGTCTGAGGGGATGTCATACCGGTGTGAGAGCCATTTTTATCCGTCACTAACCCCATGCCTTCAGAAATGTTTCAGTCTGAGATTTTAAGAAAAAGCAAAGTGCCTTTCACAGCTCAGTGTTAGGAGGAGGTAAATTATCAGGCGAGTACACAGGAATTATAAGCACAAAGCATGTGGCTCACTCATAGAATTTATAGTCCATGCACTTTAGGTGGGTCTGCTAATTTCCCCCTGCCAGTGGCTACATAAAAGCAATTTGACAGCTTGTTGAATAACTTATAGAACTGGAAATGAAAGGAAACAACAGGAAACACTCAGAACAACACACAGAAGAAATATATTTTACATGATTGCTGTGGGATTATTTTATTTTAGGGGAATGGAATAAAAGTTTACTTAATCTTCTATATTTAGTGGTTTCAAGTTATCTCACTGGGGTCTGTGACCAGCGGCTATAAACCATTCTAAATAAAAGAATTATACAGTAATGTAAAAAAAAAATATATACTGGATATATGACTTTATCAATGCACTCTAATGACATGGATGGGGGGCAGGGCAGAGACCCTTGTTCAAACGTCCTAGGGGCAGTACTGTAACCCCACTATGTTGTCTTCAGAGCAGGGATTAGAAGAAGGCTGTACAGAGCAGTATAGGTGAGTCAGCTAGAAATGTTTCTATTTGGATCAGCGATGACTATCTGTGCCCCTGGTTTTACCCATTTATGCAGGCGTACAATATTTAGCTAACAGTCTACTTTTACCTAAGCTGTGTTCTTTAAGACTTGACACAGGATCAGGGGTGTGGGTCACCGCTAAGAACTGCCCTATTTTGATAGGACCGTTCTCTCTCAGCCAGTTTCGAACTAGCTTGGATATCGATTGCTTATGCCTCGATGAGGCATAGCAATCGTTCCCCGAAGCACCAACACGGTGCTCCGATAGGTAAGTGGAAAACACTACCCCAACCCTTTCCCTTATTCTAACCCTAACCCTCCCCTTCCATTACCCTAACCCTCCCTTTTCCGCAGCCTGACCCTAACCCTCCCTTCTCCCTAGCCTGACCCTAACCCTCCTTTCTTTATAGCCTAACCCTGAGATCCCCGCCCCGCAGCCTGACCCTAACCCTGCCCTTCTATAGCCCTAACCCTCCCTTTCTAAGAGCCTATACCTAACCCTCCCTCCAACACTAAAAGTCCCCAGAGAGGTTACTCACCTCTCCGGATTTGTCAGCGGCGGGTTCGGCAAAAATGAATGGGTGAGTATACCAATCGGCATGCTCACCCATTCTTTAAAAAAATTCTAAAAAGGCTGACTATTCGAAATAGAGGCAGCCAAAAAGGAACTTTCGGCTGTCTCTATTTCTAAAAGCAGCCCATCAGAGCGGAACTTTCGGCTGTCTCTATTTCTAAAAGCAGCCCATCAGAGCGGAACTTTCGGCTGTCTCTATTTCTAAAAGCAGCCCATCAGAGCGGAACTTTTGGCTGTCTCTATTTCTAACAGCAGCCCATCGGAGCGGAACTTTCGGCTGTCTCTATTTCTAAAAGCAGCCCATCAGAGAGGGGACTGCAACCGGTTCGCAGTTATCCCTAATTTTTTTCACAGACACATTGTGTGATATGAAGACAAAACAGCCTATCTTAGCCTGTCCTGCTCTGTAGTAACAGGTATTTCTTCTGTAAAGATTGGTGTTAACAACATGATAATTCAATTTAAATATCAAAAAGTTCAAGAATTAGTTATCCACAAAGCAAAGCCCACGACAAGTAATTCCATTTAATTTCAGTCCTTATTACATTGCCTTGTTGTATAACACCCAAATGACACAATATTTTTTTCACTGCTGAAATCATAAATATATTTAATCCCAATTATCTGACCAGTTTTTTGGGACGGGACAGAGTCTCATTTGTGAGCTGAATACATTATAGAAGCACCAACTTCATGTTTAAAAAGTGTTTTTGATTTTTATTTTGCTTATTATTATTTGTTTTCCTCCAAACTTGCAAATTGTGGTCGTTGGTTCCTCCCAGCCTTCCTGCTTCTGCTTTTGGCAGGACAGTCCCGCTTTTACAGCTCTGCTTCTATCAGGTTAGCTTTGATCTGATTGGTGAAGAGATTTGGAGGTTTGTTCATTCATTCGTTTATTCTCTGCTGTCCACAATCGCAATGAACAGGTCCCGTGCGCACCTGTTATGATCATTTTAAACAAGGCAGAGGATGTTAAAGGGATGCCTAGCAGCAACAGGGTGTGGCTATGTCCTCTGCATCTGTGACCACAGTTATTGCATGGCCGCACACACTGACCCATGCACAGAATGTTGGAAGATATGCAGTTTGGGCTGTTTCCCATTCAAACAGTAACGTACAGTTATTTGAAGGGAAGTTAGTGAATTATTTTTTTGCACACAGAATAGAACAGAAACAACAATAATCATGACTATTTAGTACAAATAAGCCTTTTTTTTTTGTCAATTTCTAGACTAAATGAATTTCAAAAAGAAATAAACAAGGACACTTAGTAGCTGTGTCCCCTAGTAAATGTTATCATATTTCCCTGAACAAGCAAGTTTGATAATAGCTTTGCATTTGATGATCAAATCAGTGGCGATTTTCACCTCACAAATGGGGCCTCTGAAGCGGACTGAAAGCTAAGCATTAAAACGTCCATTTCATTTTACAGCTCATAGACTCCAATCGAAAAGGGAAGACTCAGTGGAGAACAAGCAATTCTGCATCTGTCATAGAGGTACCAAGATGACACTTCTCATTCCGCCACCCTGGAAAGTATTGGCTGGCAGAATAATGTGTACATGAGATCGCTTGAAACAATTACATTTACCTCCAGGCGCAAAATCGTAGCTGACATTTTACACACTTTTGTAAAAAATCAACATAACAAAAAAACAGTGTCATCTCTGTTATGTAAAGGGATTCTTTATTTACTATCCTTTTAATAATGTAGGTCCAGATTCAGTTATGTAGTTTTCATCTTACGTACATTGCTTTAAGGATTGAGTTACTACGCATGCGTAGTAGCTTATTTACGCTATCTACGTACTATTTCTGTACGTAGATTGCGTCAGCGCTGTCTATAGACCGCTCTTACGCAATCTACATACAGAAATGGTATGCAAATAGCGTAAATACGCTACCACGAATGCGTAGTAGCTCAATTCTTAAAGCAACGTACGTAAGACGAAAACTACGTCACTGAATCCGGACCGTAGTGCTGATAGTAAAATTCCTTGCACGTGGAAATCAAGCACAAAATACATCCACAGCTGTCTAAAATGATCACCTACGACAATAATCATTTTTTGGTCATGTGGAAAGACCAGCTTATAAATGGAAGAGATCCAAAATATTCTGTTCTTTGCTCTACTGAAATATTTAGGTTAGTGTGAAAACATGTGACATCCTCCTATTGGAAGGCATAGGGCTTAATTACAAGATCCTCAGGATGTTGTTGCCAGCCCGAGTGGACGTATTTTGAACATGATACAGCTGCCAGCTGAATGGCGGCTTTATTATTGTTCGAAAACCTCTGTAAATAGAAAATGACAGTTTCTCAATTCTCAATAGCGAGAGGCTGTGGCGGTGGTTAGGGTTAGGCTGCGGTAAGGGTTAGAGTTAGGAGATGCTTAACTTACTCTTCGACATACTTCAACATTTTTCTAAACACGGCCGGCTGCTATAAGGAAGCACCCTTCAAGGTTGTGTCTCGCAAGGTTGTGTCCACGTCACTGCTCTCCATTCTAAATGGACTTCTAAGCAGCAAACCACACTCATGATCCCTCCCTCCCCACACACACACACACACACACTAGGCACTGGATGGACCCTCAAAATTCTCCAAGAGGGTACATAAGGCTGGAAAGATTTATATAGTATAAAATCAATAAAGAAAACACAGACTTCATCAGTTTTGAGAGTCAGTTTTGTTTTCTAGCTATGTACATAAAAGGCCTTATAAACATAAGTTTGAATATTTCAATAATTATGGTCTATGTAAATGTTTGATGGTTGTTGACTATAAAAGTAGGGGAAGAGGTGAAATTCAATGGGAGAAAGAAAGGTAGTGAACATGAAGCAGAATCTCCTTTCACCACAGCTGCATTTTACCATTGTGTCTCTCCCCTGTCTGTGAATGTAGGTAAACAGTTAGACTCTAGAGATGTATTGCCTGAGGAATGGAGAAGGTACAGAATGATCTCAATTAGCAATAACATTCAATAGAGCCATTTTCACTGAACAAAACCTGTGCAGTCCAAATAACTGCTTTACGCATTCACATCTAAGGCATAACACAAGTTGATGCTAACCACATTGGCAGTGGTTTTAGCAGCCTAAGGTGCTTAGCCTAAGATTGTCAAGTAATGTATGTAGTAAGTGTAATCTCTTTATCTCTGAGATAATGCACTCCCTACTGTAATTATTGTAAACACTGCAAGTCACACAGTGACCATATAAAGGAGCATGTACAGACCAGTCATCGGCATTATGCAATATACCCATTGATTGGAGAATTATGTCACCAGCATGCTACAGTTTGTAACACCTGTTAAGTTTGCCTGTTGATATGTTATTACCCATAGGTGTCAAATTCTTTTAAATATTCTAATAATATATTATTTAGTACCATTAGATGCATTGTATTAACTTACTACTGAGGTGAATTACAATACCTGTCCCTTTCAAAGGTAACACGGCCATTCATGTGGGTCCTAAAGCACATCACTTGCCTATCATCGACATAGACAATGGAGCCTTTTGCATTCAATCATATGAATAGTTGCAAGTTTTATAACAAGAGCGGCATAACATTTAATGGGTCTCCTCAAAGCAAATCGTATCACATTAAAAAAACCAAATAATTTGCCAGTCATTTCTACGTTCTATTGTGAACTGTTTCGTGTTTCACATATAATTATATCATATAATGGTGCTGTTCCTAAATTTGTGAGTAACAACAAAAGCAGATGCAAATCTGCATCTTGGCAAAACCATGTTGACCTGCAGAGGGAGGCTCTGAGATGACATGAGCCAGATAAAAAAAGACACTTTAATCTGAAAATCAAGTGCAACTGTCAATTTGAGCAACACAATGCTGCGATGTGGAGGGTGCAAATAGATTTTTTTTCATGCAGGTAAAATACTTTGCTTTAGCAGATAAAACTTACATAGCTTTATGTTTAATCTGTAAGTCCTGGTGCAGCTGGGAAACATCTCCTGTCATTTATTTTTGCCCCCCTTCCCCAGTGCAACATAGTTTGGGCCAGATCAAGGGTTACGGCCGCCGTCGTAGTTACGGCGGCCGTATGCGTAAGTACGGCATATATGCTGTTCTGCGCATGCGCCGGGCAGATGTTGCCCGGTGTAATCGATGATGATTTAGGCTTCCCTGAATCTGGCATCCGTAACTACAACGGACGAAGGGTCGTGCTGTGTCGTAACTACGTTGTAGTTACGGAAGGTATGCAAGAGTGGGAAGGCAAAATAGAAGGGAAGGGCTGGGTTAGGCACTTACGATCCACCGGCTGAAGTTAGGGTAGCCTTTAGCCGGCATAACAGTGTGTAATTACGCCGGCCACAGGTGGAGTGTCGGGGAAGTGCACCAGGGCTACGCTGGCTATAATTATGGTCAGCGGCCCAGCGTTGCTCTGGATCTGGCCCTTTATCTTTATCTATCCTTGTGTGTAAAAATTATATAATAATAATAAAAATAAAAATGTGCACCCTTGACAATGCAAGATGGCTTGTGTGGGCCTAATCTGCAGGTTTTGAAAAGTGGAGATGTTGCCCATGGCAGCCAATAAGATTCTAGCTCTCACTTTTCTATTATATACTAGGGAATGTCAGCTAGTATCTGATTGGTTGCTATGTGCAACATCTCCACTTTTCCAAACCAGCAGCTTAGTAAATCTGGCCCTATATCTCTCTACACTGCGACTTTTGAACACTTGTTTATATGGTCTGCTAAGCTGGTGTTCTGGTGTTTTCCAAGCTCGGTCCTCATCAGTTTTGAGCCTGCAAATCTCCCAGAGGAAACTCAAGGCCATGGTTTCATGCAAACCACGGCCTCAAGCCCTGCCCCCCTGCTTGGCAACACTAGTTTCCTAGTGTTACTAGGAGCAGGGTGGGAATTTTCGTCATCAAGCCCTACCCCCATCCCTAGCAAAACTAAGAAAAAAGAGCATTAATAGTCAGGGGTGGGACTTAAGGCACGATTTGCATAAATAAGCCCCATCCCCTTGCAGGTATCTATGGCTTCCCTCCAGGATTTCGGCAACCCTGGTCCTCAGTAACCACTAACAGTCCATATTTTCCAGGTCTCCTCAGAGCTTATAAATGTGTCAATCAGTAATGAACACACCTGTGGAGACCTGGATGCAATGTGTTAGTGGTGTCTGTGGACCGAGGTTGGTCAATCTGCAATGAACACAGTTTAACTTTCCTAGGGTGGTGTTTTCAGCACAGATTCTTCTCTTTACAGTCATAATCAAGGACATTAAACAGAACAACTCTCAAACAAAGAAACGTTAAACAGAATGCCACTGTCCTCACTTACACGATCTTCCTACCTTAGCATAGGTCCACCACTACTTTCTCATTTCTGATGTATCATCACTTAAAATGGGGAAACATGGGAAGTCTGGATAGAGTGGTGAGTATCATGAATGCCCCTTCTGTAAATTCTTCCATAAGTGCTTCACAATGCAACCCTTAACAAAAGTCTGGACCCGGTCCATAGTCTTACTAACATGTAAAAGTCCAAAACAGCGCCAAGAATACTGTTCAACATATTTTAATACAGAATTAGACAAATCATAATAAAAAATACCATAAAATATGCAAAAGAAAAGACCTGTATGTGAAATGGGTGATGTACATTATCTGTACGTAAGAGACAGAAAGATGGAACATAAATATTAATGAGGAAATGGCGAGAATTCTCAGACATAAAAAGAGAAAAGAAAAAAGGGGAGAATATTAACTAATCTACTGACTGCGTAATTATGCATCTTCATATTACACCTCTAACAGGCATGTTTAAATGATATTTTTATTATTCTTTATTTAAAATATATATTATATACTGTATGTGTATATATTCTAACTGTATATACAAAAAATATATATCAGTATTAAATTATCACCAATATGAAATATTTCCATAGAGATCTGTGCCCTGATTATTATTATGAAACACCTAAGAGAGTTGTGTATCAGGTAACCGGTCCCATATCATTTTTGGGTAATTAATTATTACACAAACAGTAACAATTTATATTATATACTATTAAAATAAACGGGTACAAAATTAACATAACACTTTATCCAATTAACATAACATTTTATCCAATTAACATAACATTTTAGCAACTTACTATCATTCATACAAAGAAACTTCTTAAGACTGAGATGTTGTGTCATATAAGCAAAACTTTACTTAATTATTTATTTAAAAATAAACAAAAAAAATAATAACATCCCTTAATCCAGGGCTCGACAACCCCCACATAAATTTAGACCTGGTGCCTGGATATCGTGGAGGAGCTCCCTACAGCCCCTGCCTCCTGCTGCTCTCTGAAACTGCTGGGAGAGAAACTCTGAACAGTGCAATACCGATGTCAGCATCACTCTGCTGGGAGCTGCTTTCCCAGCAGTTTCAGTAGCAAGCAGGAAATACAGGCTGCAGGGAGACATGTGGACCAACCACTGTGGTCGCACCTCCAGCATCACCTCCTCTTCAACTTAGCCAGTGTGTGCCAAGGAAAGAGATCAGGTAAGTGTATGAAAGTTCTTACATGCCTCTCTTTTTCTGTGTGTGTACAGATGTAGATAGCTACCTGTAATATAATAAATAAATATTTTTATCAATTTGTTATTACAAATTGTTTGTTATTATTAATTGTGTGTGCATGTGTAATATAACACACACACACACATAAGCATTTATATCCATATACAAACCTGGCTCCCAAACGGTTGGTCTGTCTCCTTATTTGCTATTGTATTTATCATGCTAACCCTGCTGTAAAAACCAAATATATATTGGATGTGCATAAATATAGTGGTGAATTCAGCAATGATTTTAGAACATTGCTGTATGAGTGTATTATGCCAGGAGAGTGTTCTTTATAATATATAATCATACAAAGTGGTACACTTCACATGTTGCTAAGCAACACTATATATGAACAAAAATGAGATTTGTTTTCCTAAAGAAAAGAAATACTCAATATAGAAATCAATGTAGTGTTTTGAGAGTCACAGAAAAAACAGCTGCAAATGTACACCTAGGAACAACCATATAAACAGTTTAGGGGGTGCAGATTACTTGTGGTGGGGGTCTATTTCATGCAAAGAAAATCCTTTGCTTTTGCACACAGACATGGAACAGCTTTAATATCAAACTGTAGTTGGGATTTGATTTGGGAAATGCCGTTCCCAATCTGTATGCACAGTTTAAATCTTCACAGGTGTTCATTTCCATCTGATTTTACTCTCAGAACGAGCCTCGGTGTATTATGCCTTGGTGTCCATATGCAACTTTTTAAAGTTAACAACAAATGAATGAGTTTTATTGTGATTACCATGCTGTCTACTGTATAGACAGAAGCCACACGCTGCACAGAATTCTGTGTTCTATGTAAAACCTCCACATTTCATAATGCACTGCATAAGACGTTCCCCTTTCTACTTCTATGCAAAACGGAAAATTGACAAAAAATAGAAATAACTGGCTTAGAGTCTGCATCTAGAAATAGACAGTTCTGCCGAAATGGTTCATGTGAGCTGCATGTCCTATGGCCCTTGAGATCTGGGAAATGCAAACACAAAGGTTGAAGGAGTTCCATGGAATGGTAATGCTTATCATTACCTTCTCCCAGCTTCCCCAAATGTATTTTTAACCCAAATTCTCCCATGGGCTGCTGCAAATCTCCTGGCAGAGACTTGCCTACCTCAGATGGGATTTGTTCTGTGGTTACACAAGGCTGGGATGAGATATTTTACTATTACTGAAGCAGAGATGCCAAGCACTTCACCCCCAAATAACATAGATTTAGATAATATATCTATATCTGTGTGTGTGTATATGTATAATATATATATATATATATATATATATATATATATGTGTGTATATGTATAATATATATATATATATATATATATATATCTG
>WWET01001098.1:208293-232121 GCA_011038615.1 Limnodynastes dumerilii | reverse complement strand
AACTGACAGACTATTTTTATCCCTGTTTGTAAAAATGTTCAGAAAGCAAGAATATAGATTGTTTTATATCGATGTGCAAGGCTTATTGTCATGTCGCCTTTATTATATCGATGTGCAAGGCTTATTGTCATGTCGCCTTTATTACTAGCATGTTGTTTATGGGAATAATATGTAGCTTAGGTTATTCTGAAGGACACTGGAAAGTCATGTGACCAATGCCGAGCTCGTAGTAAGCACTGTCATTGTGTTTCTCTGTGCACTAATAACGGGGTAGATCCAGAACTACGTCCGTCTTCCATAGACGGATGTAATTCAATAAACAATAGCTACTGCGCATGCGTAGTAGCTATTGTACGTAATCTGCGTATCATTTCTATACACGTACAATAGCTACTACGCATGCGCAGTAGCTACTGTTTATTGAACTACATCCGTCTATGGAAGACGGATGTAGTTCTGGATCCGGCCCAACGTACCTATAAAATAATGACATTTATTTAAAAGGTTTGGCCATGCTGAATAACATTTCAGTAAAGACTACAAGTCATCACTGTGGGCAATATTCTCGTTAGATGTCATATTTAAATCTTAATGGAGAGCAAGGATAAAAAATTACATATTATGGGTGAAAAAATGACAGCAGGAAGAATAACAATGCAAGCTATGTAAGTGACATGAAGGGGTAGATCCAGAACTAAGTACGTTAGAGTATTGACGCTAGCCAGTGACATAAAAACACTGTTTTGTATGTACTATGCATGCACGCAGCAGATGTTACGGCACGTAACTCTGAACGTACGTACCAGCCTTGTATCAACAGCGTAAGTACAAAGTAGGGGCGTGACAGGCATACGACACCCGTAATTATGCTTCGGAGGCAGGGTGAGGCATTTAAATCGTGCAGTATCGGTGTGCTTAGGCACTTACGTATGTGTAGCCTGTACATACGTCAGTAGTTACACTTTGAAAAATTAAGGTAGGATTGGGAAGCGTAAAACGGCCAAGTACGTACGAGCAAGGGGAGTGCATAGAACATACGCTAGCATAAATACGCTACGCCATGAAACGTAATGGGAATGTAGCTCTGGATCTGGCCCGAAGCTGCTGCTGTCCTACATTATAACTCCTGCTATATTACGAATGAGAGATCGTGGTTCTTTTCACTGGTGGAGTTGGCATTATACAAAATAGAACCCCTGATGTGTTTATTGTAACTCACTTGGGCTTCTGGAGACAGCCTGTCAGACAAAAATCTGACTGATAAAGTAAGGAAACAGCTCTGCTGACAGTGATATGTTGATAGCGCCAATGAGGGTCTCCTGGAATTTATAGCTGTTATTACACAGACCTAGTCACTTCATGGTCTAATGGGACTAGAATATTGGCTCATTATTTCTTCCTGCAATAAAGAATTTTCGATCCCTTCTTCTTATTTTCAGACAAACTTAAATATTTGTTTTTATAGATTATTTTCCTGAGCTTTGCACAGTAACTAATAAGCAGAGATATTGCGCCCTGTCAGCATTACAGGGAAACTATCTGTATCATATGTAGATTTCTTTGTGTTCTGTGAAAGAAAATAGTATTTAATGTAGAAATTATAAAACAAAAACAATACCTTAAGTTAAATATATATTTTTCAAATTTACTACATGAGGCTGCTCTGCCTCTCAATTCCATTTCTGACATATTAGAGACACTGGAGCTGATTCAGATTTCCATGTGACTTATTACGAGATCTGTTAGTCCGTACGGAAGAGGGGTGTGAACCTCCCTGTCACTCCCATCCTCCTAACATGTCCAGGAGCCTACCTTAACTTCTGCATACGGATGCTGCCCTCCACCCAGGGCCTTCATTACCATGCCTGACTTCTACTTAGTTCCTACAAAAGCACTTACGACACATAACATCTGCACGCATATGCACCGATGTTACATGTCAAGGGGACTTACACAATGGACTTGTTATTCTTGAATCAGGCCCACGATTCTAATTAATATCTATAAACAATTGCATCATGTGACTAAGGCCTTTTTTTTTACCAATGAAACTGCAGGTCAACGTCACAGCTTATTTGTACTTTTTGAAATGACAACCCACTGGGAAATTGTACAGACTACTTAGCATAATGGATGTCATTTTAATCGAGTGTACACACTGCCAAATGATTGTTCCAACTACGACTAGTTACTAATAGCTACTAATAGGACTGGAACAGCATTTGGAACGTTTAAGCAGAATAGACAATCCAGTAACCTGGTGAGTGCATTTCTGGACGTTTTGTGGGCGTTACAACAAATCGGTTCAGCATACACACAGCCTGATTATTATTGTATATGTTGTGTTGTATACAACCTGGCTTTACTAAAAAATAAAGGCAAACAGAATTGTCAGATAAATGTAGCAGAAATGTTCCTATTTTGTAATCATTAGATGCTACATTCATTTCATAGCTGAAAACCCAAGTTTCCTAACTAGGTGCAGTACAGTAACGGCACACAGAGAGCTCTATAATGCTGTGCTTTTCTGGCTGCAATTGTGTGTCATTTATAATATGCTCATCTGACACCAACCTTACACCACACTTCACTTGACATATGCAATTACAAAGACAGCAGAAAAGGCAAGAAGCCTTGCTTCTTATCATACGCTCATTATCATTTCAACCTTTTCTAAAAATGTTAAGACAGAGTCACTGATGTGCTATAACAGGGATGGGTTTTTTTTGGTGTTTTTTTGCCTGAGTGCAAATGCTCGCTTTTCCTAAAAACACACTTCTTAATAATTTAAGTGTGCAGCTACAAGTTCTGTTCATTAAATGTGTCCTGCGAGGCAGCGTTTTGTCAAATACAGCATTGCTCTAGAAATAGGTTAAGAATACATCAATTTGGCATATAGTACAATAATCCAGAAAATGAACTCACAGATCATCAATAGTGAAACGCGGGTAACCATAGTCAAATAAAAAGGCAATGTTACAGCCTAAAATGGGAATATAACTGCATTACTTGTAAATATTCACCACATTTTCACCATCATTATAGATGTGATTTTTTATAAATGATTATTATAGTTTACACACTGGCATACATTGTGGATATTATGTTGTGGTGAGAGTGATGATATGTAGATCGTTGCATATGCTAATGCCATAGCAATGTTTCACCATGAGACACAGCAGAGAGGTCTCTTCCTATATCCCACCACAGACTGCTCCCTCCACATACACTGTTCCCCCCAATAACAAAAACAAAATCATTGCAAGTCACCTTTACTTGTGAAAGTCTGTTTTAGAAATATGTCTTTGATCACAACCTTACAAAGACCATTTGGAGAAGTCATTTTTGTAGAGCTGCAGCTTTTGGAGGTAGATGCTGGTGGGGAGACTGACACACATAGACTTCATTAAAACCAAATCCCTACTATTGTGATGCTGTTGAAACTTTTTCTTAAGTAATATGACATTTGATTGCATATTGTTAGGTGATCCCAATGTGCAGCATGCTCACCCCTCCACCTCTGTGAGCTAGCTATCATTTATTCAAATAAAGAGTGATAGCTAAAATCTTCTTAGTTTCTAAGGGCAATACCTCCACCTTTAGACTTGTCATTAAATATATCCCTTAGCATTTTCAGCTATCTTGGTTTTTGCATCAAAAAATTATTTTGTGACCTGGGGCAGGGTTTGCAGGTAAAACAGGTGCAATTGCCTAGCTCATTCCTAAATTAGTTTATTGCAATATGCAAAAGGTAAATATATATATATATATATATATATATATATATTTCTAGTGTTCCATGACCTGTATAAAAGCACTCATCCTGTAACACATGAACATGGAAGACCATATATATATATATATATATATACACGAAGGAATTGCTGATAAATAATTACTGCAGAAAAATATAATACTTTTATTATTAGACCATACTACTAAGACACATTTTCACTTATAACTTTATAATTCAATGCAAAAAGACAATAAAATATTTAAAAAGATTTAATCACACTGGCAAATCTAAATAAAAGTATATTACCCCCTGCACATTTTCCAATGTCCAAAAACTAGGCCACTGAGCACAGATTGAGACACCCAAGGCCTCAACGCTACAGTGATTTTATTCAAGATATGCACCAAAGAAACATTAATTCCACAGTGACATTCTTCAAGAACATAGCACTTAGTTTGTGTTAGTCTGAGGGTCATACATAACATGCTTAATTATTCTGTGACATTTAAAGTAGCTGTAGAAAACTGTAGCTATCTACCCTTAACAACAAGCAAGAAAACAAACAGGTTATAACAAAGTCATTTAATGACCCTTTAGCAGGGTTGCCGACTTTTGACAGCTTCCCTCCGAGAGATCCCGGAGGGAAGCTAGAAATGCTGGTGGGGCGTGGCTTAATGACGCAGCCCTGCCCCCTGACTCATGCTTACCCGGTTCTTAGCAGAAATAGTGATCGGGACTAGGCTTTATGGCGCAAATTGCGTCATTAAGTCGCTCCCTGGCCCTAGCAACACTAGTATACTAGTGTTGCTAGGCAGGGGGCAGGACTTCACTTCACAGTCTCTTGCGGGAGATTTGCAGGCTCTCCCGGAATACCGGGAGAGCTGCCCGAATTTCGTGAGTCTTCCGGACATTCCGGGAGAGTCGGCAACCCTGCCCTTTTGTCCAGTAACTTATCATTGGCTCAAGGCAGAGGACCCAGATTTACAGTCACTAGGATCGGAAAACGCCTGCTTTTTGTAAGCAGTACACATTCCCAGGACGGATTTGGATAGGGGCTCCAAACACAGCAGCATCTTAAGCGTGGATCCAACTTGTTATGGATTTAGGGCCGTATTCATAGATCCCCTTTTGAGGGGAGTTGCGTGCGTATTTCTAGAATCAGATCAACTGCGCATGTCTAGTAACTTTATCTTTGTACTTTACGTAGACTATACGCACGTAAGTGCCTAACGGACGTACATGTGAATCGCACTTGGGGACATACGCACGGAAAATCCAACGCACAGGAAAATTTACATAAAAGTGGGTGGGGGGCGGCATTTCAATGAACGCATGGAGGCGCGGTTATCAAGAATCGCACAGAAGGAGCACATATACGCACGTACGTACACACGTAAAGAACAAAGTGGTCTAGGGAT
The DNA here is from genome assembly GCA_011038615.1 of Limnodynastes dumerilii. Classification (NCBI taxonomy): domain Eukaryota; kingdom Metazoa; phylum Chordata; class Amphibia; order Anura; family Limnodynastidae; genus Limnodynastes; species Limnodynastes dumerilii. The sequence goes on along the minus strand of WWET01001098.1, from coordinate 226,967 downwards.
TCTTAAGTCCCTGACAGCACGTCCGGGAGAGGGGAGTGTCGGGGTTGTTGGTGGGTGTGTCCTTGCTCCAGCCGTGCGTATAATTGCGTACATAAAACAAAACGGTTCTCCGAATATGGCCGTTAATATGAAAATTCGGGTTAGTTATTACGATTATCAATTTAAAATATCCATCATTGAGGGAGAGCAACAAAGGGTCCACTGTGTTCTAGAAAGCACATACATAACAGCACACAAATATGTACATACAGGGGCGGTGGCAGCAGGCAGATAAGGGACCAGCTCCCCAGCCCCCCGGATCCTAGACCTTTAACAGGCAAGAACAGTTTACAGCTGTCTGCCTCTAACTATATTGCAGATATACAACATCGATCAGTTCACACACGCGCGCATGGGCTGAAAGCTGGATTATGCATGCATCACATAGGAGGGGGCTTGAGTTGCCCCCCTCCCTATCCTGAGATAGTTTCATTTTTTACCTAATTTTGTTCCATGCACTCAGAAGTTTCAGTGTTTCTTGATGCAGGGGTTAAATAATCCACAGCTGTTTTTATGTTCCTCTTCTAGGGAAAGTTCGCCAAGACCCAATAGCAGAATAACAGGAAGGCAAGAATTTAGTAAAATTCTTTTTGAGAACATTGCTTTTTATTTGCTTTTTGCAGCCACGCTTCTGTCACTCGCACTACAGCAGTAACAGTATATATATGCCTCTCCGCCTTGCTGGTCCAGCACAATGTCATTGGCTCCTGTCTCCAGCCTGGCCATCTGTGCTATTAAATGAAATGGCAGAAAATGTCAAAGTTGCCAAGAAAGAGGCTCATATTATTAGCAGTAAATCAGCCCTGGTGTTCGAAAAGGTATTATAAAGCACAAATATTCTGATTAACAAACACGCCAATAAATCAGCTTGCATAGCTGGGAAAGGCTTGGAAAACGGTCAAGGATATGGTGGTGGAATATTTTATAAGGTTATTAGCAAGAGAGCTGGTTCAGTTCAAGTTTAGCTATGTGAAAGCTTTCTTTATTGTAATCTCACAAACAATTATTGTTTGTTTAAATATCTTTTATCGGTTGCAGTCTCCGGTCCGATGGCCCGCTTTGCCAAATAGATACAGCCGAAAGTTACTTTTCGGCTGTCTCTATTTCGAATAGGGGGCCATATTAGAATTATTTTTATGAATGGATGAGTGTGCATACTCGCCCATTCATTTTCGCAGACCCGCTGGATGACAGCTACGTAGAGGTGAGCAACCCTCCCTAGGGCATTTTAGTATTAGGGGGAAGTTAGGGTTAGGAGCTTAGGAAGGGAGGGTTAGGGTTAGGACCATAGAAGAGGAGGGTAAGAGTCAGGCTGTGGGGAGGGGGGTCTTAGGGTTAGGCTATAGAGAAGGGAGTATTAGGCAGGCTTGGGAGAAGGGAGGGTTAGGGTCAGGCTGCGGGGAAGGGTGGGTTAGGGTTAGTCTAATGGAATGGGAGGGTTAGGGTTTGAATTAGGGGAAGGCTTGGGGTTAGTTTAGCCACTCACCTTTCGGAGCACCGTGTTCAGTGCTCCGGGGATCGAGTGCTATGTCTCCTCGAGGCATAAGCAATCGATATCCCTGCCGAAACTGGCTGGGAGAGAACGGCCCTATCAAATTAGGGCCGTTCTTTGGGGGGGACCCAAACACATCTCTTATGTTACCTAGGCAGAAATCTATCTTCTCAGCTGTTGTTCTACGTATCACTATCTCCTTTTCTAAATCTCTCTGGTGGGCAAACAAAGTTGGTGTCTAGACACAGTCATGGTGAGAAGTCAGGCTTTCAGCTCTTGTTACAGTAAGAATAATGCTAAAAAGCCTCTTTTCATTATATAATGTGATTGTGGTTGCCAGAATCATAATTTAATTTACATTACTAGCAGTCTTAAAGTCATTTTTTATGGGACAATGGCTCGAACTGACATACACATATATAAAAGCAGTGTTACCGAGACAAGAGACAAACGCAATGTATCGGTTATCTCCTACCGTTATATGTGAATCAGTGAACAGTATAAGAATTTTTGAAGTCACAGGAAAACAGACATAATAATGTGATGCCAGGAATGTAATAAGATTGGCAGCATAATGTGTCAGAACATAACAATACTTGCTACACTTCTGTACAACATTCCTTTCATTCAACGTAAATAGTTCAAGGTTATAAGATGTGGTTGGAAATGTGCTTGATATGTAAAGTAGAAGAAATGTCATGGGGCAATAATATTATCCTCTGCCGTGGATCACTATACATAGACTGGAGCAGATCTTAACTCCCCCTTCTCCTGAGCCCAGCGCTCCTGTTCCATGCAGACCCCATTCCCTTAGTACATATGACCTTACTATAGAAAGACCCTACTTTAAGATTTCTGCCCTATCCCCATGTAAATGGGGGTGCCTGGAATTCTTCAGGAGTAAGGGCCGAAAAATGCCCTTGCTGTAAAATTTAAACCCCCCCCCCCCCCTCACCTGGCAATACATGGTACATTACCCTGGCACACATGGAGTGGGAAATGCTGGATCCAGTCCATTAGTATGTGTACACAGGGTTTTTTCACCTTTATAAATGCATGTTGCACTATAGGAGAGGAGAATTAACATGTACAGACAGATATAGAAATCATAATTACCTAGTATCAACTGTTAATAGTAGTGTATAAACCTGTCCAGCATGTGTGTGTGTTATTGCAGTTAGCCTTTCTCTGCATGCATTGAAAAACTCATTTGTATTGCGACATGGATTGCCCCGAGCAAACACTATGAAAAGCTACCATGCTGCAGGTCAGCTGACTCCCGATTCCTGGGTGGGTATAAGCCTCGAGGATGTGTTACAGGACAAGCTGGCTGAGGACATTACTTTTCATGAAGAAGCGAGTGTCACTGCTTGGACTTAAAGTCACTGCCAGGCTTCCTTTCCTGTCATCTTTACTACACCGGTGGCTAAGAATAAGGTCTACCATCATTTTTTATGTTCCGTGCCTGAAAGCAGCAGTAGCATGTGCGGTGATATAACACTGACTGCCTTGAGTCAATGTTCCCAGTTCACACTTTATTGCCTATGACTTGATAGTGTGATACATTTCTGGAGGCTTTACATTGTGAAAAACAATAAATCTATAAAAATCAGAACAAAAGAAGAAAACTTCCTCCGTTATTGATATAAGGCTTCTGATTGCAACGTGCAGTTTGTTAGGCGAGTAAATAAAGCTGTTATGTGTTTGCAGACTGATGTCTTTTCCAAACCAATAAAAAGCCTACTTACCTTAACGAGAACAATTGCTGTTCATTATTAGCAGCTGCTCATTTACCAGGAAAGGCTAAGAAGTGTGTGTACACATGACAAAGCCTTTAAGAAATATTACCAAGTGCCTACATGGATAATGTCCTATGAATTCTAAAGAGACATTATACAAAAGTATCATATTATATTTCTCCATATACGCCAGCATAAAATACTTGCAAAATATAGGCATGCAATTATGGTTAATTTATATGCTCCCTGGGTATACTCCTTTAAACACAAGTAAGAATGGTATTACAACATATATTATTGACACTGTAATGAAAACAGCATATTTGAAAAACGTAATGGATTTTTATTTGTTGTTATAAAAAAGGTCTGTATAGTATTATTATTTTATTATTTTTATTGTTATCATAATCCTTTTAATCAAAATTAGAAATTTAGCTTCACAAGATGTGTGTTGCCCAAAGCAATCCAACATATTTTGGCTATCATTTTTTATATTATTGTCTAGTTAAATGATAACTACAATCTGATTGTTAAAACTACCTTTTAAGAAGAAAATTGTGAGAAGCAAAGAGTCATTTTTATACATTCTATCTAAAAGCACAAGAAGTTGCACTGTTTACATGAAAGAAAATGAAATGTGTCAATTATTGCTTTATTAATAATATTAATATTGCAATATTAATTTCAATGCTCACATAAGAACAAGAATGTGCAGGCTCTCATATTTTTTGGGGGAGTATCACTTACCACATTGCCGATCATGTAGAGATATCTTTATAGATATATAGATAGATATATAATTTCCTTACATAGTACACAGTGATTTTAAGGTACATTTTTACATAATCCATTCAGGCCTCTAGACCTTTATTAAATATGACCTCTGCCACCTGGTTAAAGTACAAGCACAGCTGCTATCTACTGACAGGCTTGTCTAGTTGCCTTGAGTACCAACACACTGTGGTTGAGAACTCCTGTCTTAGAGGATTGCGTGTAATGATCTTTAATGTTGGAAATGAGAAGCTGAGCTCTTATCACTGTAATGAGTCCTTTGCCATCTTTTAATTAATGTTAATGCCTCAACCGTGGGGTAGGCGTTAATCTGAAGGTGTTTATCGTGAGCCTAATATCAAAGGACACGATTCACAGTTAAGAATTTTTGTGTTTTTAGGTGCGTATTTTTAAGAAGGTATATACTGCGCATGCGTAGTAACTTTTATACGCTATTTACGTTGGACTTGGGAACGCAAATGCCGTGATTCAATAGTATGCACCTAAAGTCACTAGGTTCGTAGTAACTTAAGCAAAAAAAGGCATGCTGTGAATAATTAACACGGTAGATAAGAAGAATGGGTAAATGGAGACATTAAAATGACCAAAAGGAGGCGCTGTTATGCAGACACATTAATATGCACACAAATGCGAACCTATAGTTAAGGGAGCCCTATGGCACTTGTAAGTCTATTAATAACCTGAAAACCGGGGGCGAGTGGCCTTGCTACTTGTTGCGTATATTTAAGAAATTATCGCTTTCTTAAGTGTGAATCAGCTCCAAAGTCCCAAGGATATTAATGATATTGGGCCAGATCCAGAACATGCGCAGTAGCTATTGTTCATTGAATTACGTCCATCTATGGAAGACAGACGTAGTTCTGGATCTACCCCACTGTTAGGTGTTCTTCCTGAAGCTGCTTTGTGCTGGAATCTTTAAAATACTTAGAATTATTTATGTTGGAGCATAAAATTGCATGTTTTGTGCCTGATTTTCAGATGAAGTTATATTCTTGGAAATATGCCTGGGGTTGTATTGGTTGAGTTTTACAGAATTTAAAGGAGAAAAATATTGATTCATTTTTCAGAATATATATTTGGCCAGAATTTACACTTGACTTTTACAAATTCTTTGTCAATATACCGGTAATCTGCTTTACGTGTTTCAAAGGATGAAACAAAACAGTGGGACAACAAAAGGTTTAGTAATCCACTACATATTAAAGAGATACACAACCTATACAAAAGCCTCTTCTCCCTCCCACAGACTTTCCACACCATGAATTATTTCTAGCTTCTATTGAGCATTTAAACTCAATAGAAAAACATTAATCCTACGAAAAAACTGTTTCTCCAGTGAGACAGTCAATAACGTAAGCAGCATCTAAATGTCACTGACCGAAAAAGTAGCATGTTTAGTAGCATTGCCAAGATCCATTTACATGATTTGGATAAGAATACAGATATGACAAAAAATGTAAAAAAACATTTACTAAATTAATCCCTTAATAAAATAGGAAGGTAGTCTTAGGGTCAGGCAGTGGGGAAAGGAGTCTTAGGGTCAGGCTGTGGGGAAGGGAGTCTTAGGGTCAGGCTGTGGGGAAGGGAGTCTTAGGGTCAGGCTGTGGGGACAAGAGGGTTAGGGTAATGGAAGGGAAGGGTAAGGATTAGGAGAAGGGTTTGGAAATACTCAGCATTCGCCGCTGCCTCTTTGTTTTGAGAATTTCCCAGGCACTTTGATTCTGCCTGAGAGAAAACGGGCCATTCAAAAAAGGACCATTCTATACAGAGACCCAAACCTGAGACCACCATCTTGATGTGGCCCACCGCTAGACACACACTGGGCCCTAGATGAAAATAAGCAACAGAGTCAAGCTACAGTGGACATCCTCCAACTCCATTCACCTTCACTTACAGCTTGGTGAATGGGTCCAAGGTGCATATTTTTGCACTTGGGCCCATCACTAGCTTTCCCAGTCACATAGTGTAATGTAGCCTCTATACCCATCCCTTCTCCTAACACTGGGTGAATTTTGTGCATTTTATTGGCAAGTGTGCACAGCATCCAATCAATACTGCTCTGCTATGTACAGCAACAGTGAATGGAACATACCTTGCAACTCCTGCTCCAATCAGGATAACCCCGTCCAGATTGGAATAAAGGGACAGAGGGCCTGATCCAGATCTAATAAAAGGTAAGCTAAGTACAGAAGTCAGCTATATATTGGTACTGTGCATGCACAGTACCAATATTTCCACATAAGAACGCTGGGCGGTGAACATGGGCATTTAGAGGAAGCATAGGCATTTGAGGGGGGAGATACACATGGAGGGTTGGCAGAGGCATTTCAATTGTAGAGTAAGGGCTTAGCTAAGCCAATCTAGTATTCTGCACAGAAGGGTTTCAGTGTGGAACACGTAGCTGAGCAGGGGGAGTGCCCTGTTCTCCTGCCTGCAGTGTACAGACTTGTCTGCCCAAATTGTGTCAGTAGTGAATATGTCTGGCACCAATTGATGCAAAAATAAATTGCATTATATGAATAGTAAAGTAACACATTGCAATTATTTTCAGTTTTTAATTAATAATTACTAATGAAGAAACCATTACCACTATTTGTTTTTTTATCCAACGTGAGAGGAGAAAGGTTCATGGTTTTATTGCTTTGTTTTTTTGTTTTTTTCCTGAAACTGAAGATGTCGATGTCTTGCAGCTAATCCAGGGTCGCCGACTCTCCCGGAATATCCGGGAGACACCTGAAATTTGGGCAGTTCTCCCGGTATCCTGGAAGAGCCGGGAAAGCTCCCGCAAGCCCCGACTTCCTATCAATTACAACTGTAATCCCTAGAGTTACTTGGGATGGGCGGGGCTTGATGATGTCATCAAGCCCAATCCATCCCATGTAACGCTAGAGATTACATGAATGATGCAATTTGCATAAATCGCGTCATTAAGCCCCACCCCTTGCAGCAATCTATGGCTCTGAAAAGTCGGCGACCCTGAGCTAATCTGATGACCTGGATTTTAACATTTGTAGTTAGCTTTATAGCTAAAAATGACAAATGTATGCTCTGTGAACTATGTGTGTTTTGACATATGAAGTCAAGTGACCATAAATCAGACTCCTGGGTAATGAATGTAAATGTAACATAACTGAAACATGCCCTTTTGTGCAGGTGTCAATGTAAGTGCATGGAAGGACAAAATCATACTGAGTTTACTTCTGAAGTGACTGTCACAATAATATCTATGCAGTTCTTTGTCAAAATTAATTCTGTTTCACACCCTGGCACACCACAGGCCTTATAAAAATATGTCTTCACACATTAGGGAAAAAGCCAGTGATTTTTTCCCTCGGTGCATTATCTTTCTAAGAATCAAGAAAGCTTCTTCTCAGTTTACCCAGTTACAATCCCTTACTATACTAATCAGTAGTCCCCCTAATTAAAATAGATCATGACAGAATATCTCATTACAAGCGTAATAAGGCCTGTTTTAGCATTATTTAGTAAAAGAAATTGGAAAATCAGGCAAAACTTACACAAAAAAATTTAACTTGACACAGGAGGGGCTTGAAAAAAACATTTTACTGCAGGCGTCACAACTACCAACCATATTAGAGGCGTCAGAATATCCTGACCTAATGCATATGAATTATGTCATTTTTTATTTTTTTTAAATACCCAAAGGCATTCATTTTACAACAATGAGGTCTGTGCTTTGCGAGTCACTCTGCATAGAAATACATATTATAACATCTCTTGAACGGCCCAAAATGATTTCTGCTGCTGAAACCGGCTGCATTAAATATGGATGTATAAATATTGAACTCTGTTAATAAAAGATGTGCTTGGTTATTAATGCTCGCGCTATATGGAATATTATTATATTTTATGCTAGCAAAAAAAAAAATGGAAGGTTGCCACAGGCCACTATGAGTCCAGAGACTGGTGCTTTTTCTGCCAAGACATGATAGGTGAAGGCTGTTCAACTCATATAAAACACACCACACAAAAATCAAAGTTCAATCAGCAGGAACAGCAGCAAAACGGAGGCTTCTTTTTCAATGAGTTAGCATGTTCCAAGTTAATTAGTATTGATAAAGCCCACACTGGCTTCCTTGCCTGTGTGAAGGTGACATTGCCATGCTGCCATACAAGCTAAATTTTTACCCCAATTAGTATATTAACAACAACAATTTAATGGCTGCAGTTTTACTAGACAGAAGCCATTTTACTGAATACACCCCTAAGTATCACTGAAAGATCATTTTTACTAAATGCGCTAATAATACCAGCAAATATTAAAGAAATTTGGTAGTGCTTAGAATGATGTGATTGATAACAAAGCTAAGTTGCCACTGTAGTTGTATACTGTTCTAATGATTCAATTTAAATTGTAAAAAATTACTATGGGACTTAAACAGGACCAATATAAATAAAAGCCTTCTTAATTAGGGTGAGCAATAAATCATTTTTTATTTTTGTTTTCCCCAAATAATGTTCTATAAATCTTTATAGATTTATACGACAGTTTAGTCCCAATAGAGGGAACAGAAGGTAAAGTTCAATCATAATATTCAGAGATAGTTAGAGAGTTAGCTCCCAGCTATCCGTAATATACAGATAATAAAAAAATAAGCGTATAATAAATCTGTTCCTTGGAAAGACAACGCCTGAACCGTGTTTTTAGCTGGCAACGTGGACTATGAGTAGAGGCCACAGCAGAGAGCTCATGTTTCTTTCCATTCTTGCTGTGTTTTAATGATAATTGCATTTAGTCCATGCCTTGCTGTGCAGTTTGTTTTGTTTTTCTTACAAAAAACAAGGAAACATAGAAATTGATGGCAAATAAGAACCTCTTCACCCATCCAGTATGCCCATTTTTTTTAAACTTCTAGTGACCAAAAGCCCTATTTGACCCTTAGTTCTTTGTACAGATACTGAAATAGGGCCATATTCAGAGAACCGTTTCCTTAAAAGAACGCGGTTATACGCACGGCCAGTGCAGGCCAAACCCCCTCACACCCATGACACTCCCCTCTCTCGGCCATGCTGTCGGTGACTTGCGAGTCCATAGACCACTTGTAACTTTCCGTGAGCAGTTGAGTGCATATGTGTCCTCATGTTGCCATATGTGCGATTCATGTTAGTTGCGCCCACATAAATTCATTTAAATGCCTTCCCCCGCCCATTTTCATTAAAAATTTTATGTGCGTATTTTTGTGTCACTTATTCGGACGTATGTACCCAAGTGCGATTCACAAGTCCGTCTGTGAGGCGCTTACACGCATATAGTCTACTTATACTACGTAAAAAATTATTACGCATGCGCAGTTGAAATGTACCTAAAAATACGCACGCAACTCGCCATGAAAACGGTTCTCTGAATACGGCCCTCCTCTGTTGGGGGGCTATACCCATAGTTGCCAACTTTTGCCAGCTTCCCTCCGGGAGATCCCAGAGGGAAGCTAAAGATGCATGCAGGGGCAAGGCTTAATGATGCGATTTATGCAAATTGAGTAATTAAGCCCCACCCCTAACTAATACTTACCCGGTTTTATCTGTAATAAGGATCGGGAAGGGCTTGATGGCGCAAATTGCATCATCAAGTCATTCCTTGTTCCTAGCAACACTAGTATACTAGTGTTGCTTGGCAGGGGGAAGAACTGCCCGAATTTCGGGAGTCTCCCGGACATTCCGGGAGAGTCGACAACCCTGGCTATACCACTTATCTACGATCCTATATTCAGAGGTGAGTATGCGCCTGTCATTTTCCTTAGTGTGTCCGTAAGAAGAAATGCTCATAAATTTATGCAAGGCATAATTCGAAGACAATCTAGAGGTATACAGACATTAAAATAAGCACAGTAAAAGTTTGGTTATGCAACTTAAACCTGATTCATGTACACCTGCACCCTTGTATAACCACTAATGAGGAGGGTAGGCTTGTTTTCTATGAAGATGCATTTGGATGTAAATAGGGCTGTAATGTATTTGTCGCCGGCAATGCAGTCCTTTATGAGCTCTCTGAAAAGCGAAGATTAACAAGGATACATAAGCAATGTCAAGAGATGGGAAAGTATGGGTTTGTTGGGTGACTCAAGTGAAATCACATGCATACAAGGACTAAACTAGACACAGTCTAGATTTAAGTATAAGATATAGGAAGACAGATACTGATCATTTAGAATAAGAAATTTACAATATTTGAATTTTTTGCTTCTTCATTTACAAAATACCCTTTTTGCTCCTTCCGTTTTGTCATTCTTTCAAAACACTTTATACCGTAAGTTATAATAGAGAAGAAAATGATGACTAATATTTTTAAAGGTTATTTATTGTTTTATACATAAACCACTTTGTTTGTAATTACATATTGATTATTTTAAGATGACCAATAGCCAGCCTACATGAAAAAACAAAACAAAGAAGAGCGATTAATTACACGGATACTGGGATTCCTTGATCAGCTTCATTGACCAAGCATATGATAAGAGTGAACAACCTTTATCAATACTGATTTGTTTCAGTCTTCTGGAATGGATTTTTTTGGCAAGTTTGTGGGGTAATATATTCAAAAGCCAATTGCCTAATTAAAGTGTGAACTCATGACCCCAGAAAGCATTGAATTGTGAATGACAGGTGTGGCTGATTTGAGTAAGATGCCGATACTATGACCACCACAAGTACATCATGTTGATGTGGAGAAGGATATGAGCTAGGCAATGGCGATACTTTTAGCAGGCCATCTGATGTAACCATGTTTGTGTGCCAAAACACATAAATGTCATATTTATCCACAGCAAGACAGTATATAAAAAATGCACTCAACACACTAAAAATCTATATATATATATATAAAAATGGATGTATGTGTGTATGTTCCAGCATAACCCTGGAATGCCAAGAGCAATTTACACCAAACTTGGTACACATATGACATACAATCTAGAAAAAAATACTGTGGGGGTAAGACACCCCTAGCACCCCTAGGGGTGGGGGTGGGAAGGGGGTGACAAGTAAAAATAATCGAAAAAGACCAATATAAGTGTCAAATCCATAGTTTTCGGGGTCGCTGAGATGAATAGTGACAGACCAATATAAGTGTCAAATCCATAGTTTTCGGGGTCGCTGAGATGAATAGTGACACTCTCGATGCCGTTTAAGTCCTAGTTCAGCCCCCATCAGCATGGGGGTAAGAAGGGGAGAAAAATAAAATGTCCAAAATGACTGACATTACTGTCAAATCCATAATTTTCGGGGTCGCTAATCTGATTGCTGACAGTCCCGATGACATTTAAGCCCAAGTTTAGTTGAATAGAATGAATAGAACTCTGTTGAACCTTCTAGAAGGTTGTGGAAATGAATAGAACTCTGTAGAACCTTTTAGAAGGAATCCAACTCATTGAATTAATAACTTGAAGATTTAAACCCGAGTAAGGCTGGGCACTTCTGCTAGTATAAGATAAATAAGAATAGACCGCACCTAGACCTCTGTTATTGCTGTGGTCGGAGATCTGATACCGGATCCTCACTGCATTTTAACTACAGGTGAGAGGGGGCCACGCCCCGCTCATATGGAGTGACCCTACCTTACGATCAGGTTAGTGTGTAAAGTCTTAATGTAATATTTAAATATGTCCCCCTCTCCCACATAGTGGAAGCGCTTCTGCTTTCTGCCATATCCTGCCCCACTGTCTGAATATTTATCAGGATGGATTTAGGGATCCAGAGCACCCAGATCCGTCCTGGTAATGTGGCATTCACACAACCTGGGGCATGGACATGAAGAGGCAAAACATATGAACCATGACTGATCATTTGGGTGTATGGGAGTGGAAGAGATGGCAAGCAGGCTTTGTTCTTCAGTAATCTTTTGGAATTGCTATCTGGCTTTACATGTACATGACCGATTCCACAAAATGGCGCACATTGACTAATTCCACAAAATGGCCGCACTGACAAGTAGCCAAAAGTTTATTTAATTCTGATGACGATAAGTCCAATTTACTCCAATTTACTGAAACATATAGGTGACAATAAAATCATAGACTTTGATGGCAGATATAAAACACCTGGCCCATCTAGTCTCGAAACAACCCTTCCTCAAACAACCTATTAACCTGCTAGCATTTTGAAGGAAACTCACACAGACACGGGAAGGTCATTCAAACTCCACACAGATAAGGCCTTGTCCAGGAAGGGAACTTATTACCTCAGCGATATGAGGCACCGTGCTGCCCCAAAAATGATTTGTGATCTTCTGCTTTTAATTCTAAATTGCCATTGAATTGCACAAAACTATGACTAAAACAATACGCTGACCATACACTGCATGACTATCCAGCGATCAGATTATCGTCTCACTGGGTAAATGAAGCATCCTTGAGAAATGCAATTACTATACTGTCAGTTTTGGGTGCGTAATTGGTGTCAGATAAATCATGATTATCAAGCTAATCACGCTGAGCAGCCATTTGACCAGCCGATCTGCACAATTACACTGCAGAGGAAGCCTATAACTGAATATATTGCACAAGAAACTACTTACATTTAAAGTGCCCTTCGCCTATAATAGATTATATTGCATACACTAGAGTTAGTGCCACTATATCAACAACTGAATGCTTCACTATATATTTCAGAGCAATTTAAGATGTGTTAGTTAATTCATGTTACTTTACTAAATGATGACGCACAATAAGCAGGTTCTGCATAGACATATCGTATGTGTCTGGAACTCTTGCTGTTTCAATGAATCAGACTTCTTCCATATGTAGTAAAACCCCCAAGGTGATAACGTGAGGAATCATCACAGCACTTCAAATATCTTCTTACAGACTGTTGAACTTTGACAATAGTCAAATATTTCTCTAATTTCCCATGCTTGTGAATGGAAGGCGCATTTCTCTTTCCTTTGCAAGGAGCATTACAGCTGTCATAAACAGAACAGTATAATAAGTCTTTCTTATGCAGTATTGTACCACTATTATATATGGAAATGGGGCCAAGTATGGATGGGGAGGTGGGAAGCGTTGGACTCATGCTGCCCTCGTTTCCTACATTGCAGGCAGATGTCAGAGGCTGGCAGCTTGAGCAGGGTTGCCGAATTTTAAATCCCGGAGGGAAGCCATAGATGCATGCAAGGGGCAGGGCTTATTGGCGCTATTTATAAAAATTACGTCATTAAGTCCCGCCCATGACTATCGATTACCCCTTTCGAGGTTTCATAGGGATGGGAGTGGGGCTTGATGATGCAATTTGCATCATCAAATCCCTGCCTGTTCCTAGAAACATTAGTAAACTAGTGTTGCCAGGCAGGGGGGCAGGACTTGAGGCCGTTTCATGGAAACCACGAGCCTCAAGTCCGTTGTGGGAGATTTGCCGGCTCTCCCGAGATACCGGGAGAACTGCCCGAATTTCGGGAGTCCACCGGACATTCCGGGAGAGTCAGCAACTTTGAGCTTGAGACAGCACTTAGTGTATGAGTGCTGAGCGCTAATTATAAACACATTGCAAGTAAGAATATACTTATACACAGCGCTCAGCATTCATAGCCTGAGTGTATAGCACTGTCTTAAGCTGCCAGTCTCTGCCAGCTTAGAATCCAGCTTCCGTGGGTGCAGGAAGGGCAGCTGCCACAGGCCCCCCTCCTCCAGGCCCCTTGCTCCCAAGGTAGTTATGCAACTGTATATATGTGTAGATATACATACTAAGACAGCTATGTACCTAGATGGTTATTCAATTAAACAAGGTTTCGGCTAGATGTAAGAACATACAAGCATAATACCGAGGATGAGTTTATGGCCTATGACATAGCAATGGTTGGCTAAATATTTCACATGGCTCTAATGTGCCATGAAATTAAAATTCTAAGTACAGTATAATAAATGTGGAATGTTGCTAGCAATACAATTAATCCAATTAATCCATCTGACAACTCGCTGATAAGATTTTCTGTGGTTTATTATATTACAGTTTAATTGACTTTGTACATTTTAGCATAATAGTTCTTGCAAGGCCATTAATGAATAACATTATTTTTTCCAAGTTAAACTGGAAGTAGCCGTCCTTGTTATAGCCTGTCAAAATGTTTCTGTACAACACTATATTGACACAAGTTGAACATATAAGTGTCTAAGTAATAAACCAAAAGTACAAAGCTGATTTATTACCTTACAAAACACTTTCCAGACCATTTAAAATATTTTTATTATTAACAATATTGGAAATATTCTCTTGGAATTACTTTACTGTTTAACAATACAAGGATATTAGGAGCCACAGAAACTTGGCCTTATGAGTTTATATCATTAATATCCATATTATTTACCAGTATAGGTACATTATTTCTTTAAACCCAAAGCATGTTGTGTTAGTTAATTCTCATAGCCAGATGTGTTAGTGACATTTATACAATTCATATTTAAGGATATACTTGGGCTCTAAAAATATGCTGCCCATGTTATCAGATGCTATCAACATTTACCTATTGTATTCTAGAAAATAAAAGCAAGAACATGTTTAATTGCTATGGACAACATTCATTGTACGGTTTCATCCTTGTTTGGGCATTTTTTAGGGTTGCTAAAAGGGCACAGTTTGGTCGTAATGGCTAACATATCCTAATTGTTATGGCTTGGAAATATATAGATATATCTTACTGCCCATTTGTCCACCATTTTATGCATAATATATTGTGTTTTAATGTATTATTCCTATTATAGTTTTTACATAGAGAATGGCAGGTTTGCTACTAATTAACTGAGTGCGAGACATTTTTCACTTATGTATAATACTACTGAACATTCTATAAGCACATGTCAATATGTTTGAAGCACATAATAATGTTTACTTCTACAGTACTTTACAATGTCATTTCTCAAAAAGTTTAGATTACTGTTATTATCTGAGAATAATTTTATAGCTTAGAAGTAATGGATTTGATGGAATGCATATTATATAATGACTAATGTGATACCTGTAGGGAGTATAAGAAGGAAGTTATACTTTTACTGTGGCTTTTTGCAACTAAAAGTTTTGCCGTAAAAGAAGATTTACAGTCTCTTTTAAAAATGTTCAGTTTCATCCCAGTTGACGGATCTGTGCAGCAAATGTGAACTGTGATTAAAGTTTTATCTATCTTTTGTCAAAAATAATTACTCTCCTCTAAAAATAGTGTACTGATTCAAGTAACCCCCCAAAGGTTTACTTGTAAACATTTCCAATGAAAAGTAACAGATATAGCTTTGTGTTTTATGTAAGAGCCAGAGGACTAGTAAAAGTAACTAGATATTTGCTTTGGGCGATATATATTGATCACTATATATTTAGACATATTAATTCTGATTGCCACAAACACTGTAATATAGACAAAAAGACACAGACGATATCACAAGAAATATTACAGCATATGTTCCCTGTTTTAGGGTATATTAAACCAGATGGTATTATTCCAAAATCATATTATTTTAAATGGTATTAGTGTACTTTTTCCCATTGTAGAAATCTTTTTATGAATAAATTTAACATTGACCTTGAGGATTTTTTTTTTATTAATATTTACAATTGTCTTGCAGGATAATTTTTTGTCCCTTTTAGCTGTATGCAAGTTTGAAATGAAGAAACAGTCATTTGACAATACACAGTTATGCAGTTTTAGTAGTTACCTATCTACTAACATTGAACTGTTTTGAATCTACCACTTATCTCCTCCCCTCTACACAGATGACCAATGAAGTGACATACCTCATCTTAATTAAGGACTGTGGCACCCAGTTAGTTGGGAGGGATTCAGTAAGTTCCTGTACATCAGTCATTTTAATCAGTCATGATCATTAATAGGCATGGTCTTAAATGTTAAAGGCACATAATGTATATAAAAGGATCCTTAAGACAGAGCATCACAGCTATGTGGCTCATAAATTAGGCTGGTAACAGTAATATTGAGTGGAGACACTGACTGACCTGTCCACTTGAATGTAATTAAGATAATCATAACTCTTTGCTACTTGAATTCTAGGCTTGAAAGAATTCAGACACATGATTAAGCATCCATAGATACATTTAACATAATGGAATAATTACCTAGTAATATCAGTACACTCTGGAAGAGTCTGTGGCCAATTTGTTTAGTTGCAGGGATACATAGTTACTATTACTAAATATAGGTAGGAAAATGTTGCCTACGTCTCTACTGATGTTAATATTTAAAGCCCTAAAATTAGACCGCATGTTCAATGTAAAGTGTTCTGAGAGCACAAGTTAGTTTATACACTTATATATTTGCATCGGAATATCTTCAATTACATAAATACATGTTCTTGTTTTAACACAATGTTCCAAGTATGGAAGTACATATATATGATCAAACCATACACAAAAAATATACTTATTTTAGGGCCTTTTTAACATTTACCAGAAATTTGCAGCTGCTTAAATCAAAATCAGTAGTAATAAAGACCATTAATTACTTACCAGTAATTAAACTTAAAGTGCTTTGGGGTACGTGAGTACTAAATGTATTGTAATTGGTGGATAATCATGCATGGATTTCTCAGTTGTCCTTCTAAATGAGCACTGTTGAACAATCCAGCTACAATCTATGGCAATAGAACAGGGGTTCTCAACAAGTGGTACTAGTGCCACTGGTGGTACTTGGGTCACTGTCTGGTGCTGCTCAATGTGAATGGACACCATTAAATGGAGATAGTAGTGATACTCTGCCAATTAACTGATGACATATTTAATAAAATGTCTTGGGGGGTTGCTTGGAATATGTGGAGAAGGTACTTCAAAATCATTGCAAAGTGATTCTGTGGTGTGTAGCTGGTACACCACGAAAAAAGATGGAGAACTGCTGCAATAGAAGACACAGATGCATAATATTTACATAAATCCAAAATAAGTCTGTCAAATATGCTCTCCCCTGCAGCCTTGCCCACTTTCTGTTTGGTCCTCCAGACAGTCTACCCCTCTGTTTATTAGAAGTTTCATTAATAGGAGGGTTTGAAATCTCACAACTCCCTTGCATACCTCCCAACTAGCAAATCTGTTCCCAACTAAGCCATGTTATAGTTCCTAATAGATCAGGTCTTAAGGCTTAAAGCTTTTGACTTGTAGTCATCAGGTTATGAGTTCAGTTCCTCATTATATACTGAAATACATACATTTTCAAACATCAATATTTAAGTAGAGGGGCATTGTTATAACTTCTAATTATGTTCTCCTGCCTAAAGTGACATTTTGAACAGGTATGCCCATATAAATATTAATAAATGCACTTAAATGGTTGTCTATATAGAATTGTTCATCTAACTCCTTAAATTTAATAAAAATTTGTCAAGCCTTGACATAATGCCATACTGAGAATTTCATCTAATTGCCTTATCATATGTTGGGGTGTGGGTCGCCGCAAAGAACGGCCCTATTTAGATAGTTTCGAACTGGCTGGGATATCGATTGCTTATGCCTCAAAGAGACAGAGCAATCGATCCCCGAAGCACCGAACATGGTGCTCCAAAAGGTGAGTGGCTAAACTAACCCCAACCCTTTCCCTAATTCTAACCATAACCCTCCCCTTCCATTACCCTAACTCTAACCCTCCCTTCCCTGCAGCCTGACCCTAACCCTCCCTTCCCCCTAGCCTGACCCTAATACTCCCTTTCTACTAACCCTCCATTCCTAAGAGTATAACCATAACCCCCCCAATACTAAAATGCCCCGGAGAGGTTACTCACCTCTCCGTAGCTGTCATCCGGTGGGTCTTCGAAAAGGAATGGACAAGTATGCAGACCACTCAACCAGTCATAAAAAAATATTCTAAAATGGCCCCCTATTCCAAATAGAGACAGACGAAAAGTATCTTTTGCAAAGCGGCCCATCGGGCCGGAGACTGAAAACACATATGTTGATCCTAATTCGCAGTTGCTTTGGAACCTATAAAATTGGTACTTGTATGAGTTTAATGAGAGAGAGCTGGGTTTTCTGTTGTACACTTAAATGTGGAGTTGGCGAGTTGAAACGACAGTAGAAATTGGTGAAACTAGGCATTCTAAAATATACTGTATCGGGAACTGGATACCCAGTATTATTACTGACCAATAAATGAAATAAAAAGACAGCTTTGTTGATAGTGAGCCTAAGGCTTTTGCATATCAATAATTTATACAATGTAGGCCTCATGTGATAGAGGAGATCTAAACAGTGCTTAGAATTATTCTATTCAATATCTAAACAGCATCATTGTGAAGTTACTGACAGCATTTCATAAGCAGAATATTTTTTAAGACCAATCCAGCTTTTTGAGGATTAGCTTATTGACATTATGGTTTCCCAAAACATCTTTAGACGTGCTTCTTAAGCTGCAGTATTTCAATATTACTGAACAACTTCAATTCATTTTAATAGACCCTGACCAGACTAATACTATGGATAACTCAATAATGGAAAATGCACTTGTCTGCTTTTAATATTTGTTTAAACTACATTGGATTTTAAGCAAAGAGCTTGTAAAGAAAAATAAGAAAAACCGTGGGAAAAGACCTGTTGGCAACAGGCAGAGATAATTTCACTCACATGATCTATTGGTTTTAGGAAATTTTACACAAACAGTTATACAGTTATAGAGAGAG
>WWET01001098.1:180566-202265 GCA_011038615.1 Limnodynastes dumerilii | reverse complement strand
GATGTTCTGTCCATACACAGACCAAGTAAAGGCTCCTGCTACAGAGATAGTCGGGAAATATATTTGTATTAAAAAATCACATGTAGAGCTGGAGCTCTGACTAATATTAATAAGACCTAATAAAATGAATAACCCGTAACATCCTGCACCAAGAAACGCATCCACACTTCTGAACGTCACCCCACTTACACACGCAAAGGGTGTTCAGATCGATGGGCGCATGTGCCCTCAAGATGTTACCTGCATTTTACGCACGTAAGTCCTTTCGTACAGAACTTAGTTCTGTACAATGGGATTTCAGAAGAAAGGGGCTTGGCTTCCCCTTGGCCTGCCAAGGTGGGAGGGGAAAGCATTATAATTATACAGTATGACTGGGATTTACCACTTGTGAGCGGATCAGCGGTTGGACGAACCGTAGATTCGCTCGTGTGACTTTTAGTCACAAAACCTACGCACAAGAGAGGGGAGTGACAGAGGGAGTTCACTCCCCTCTTCCATGCGGACTGACAGACCCTACCTGTACAAACAGCATGCAGGGGTCTGGATCCAGTCCTAGGTTTCTATTAGCATACAATTGCAAAATATCACTTTTGTTGTTATTGCTTGCAATTGACTACACTGATGGTTTACGTATTAGGGACGGGATTCACAACACCAATTTTTTTCTACTTACGTGCCTAGTTATCTGTCTATAGCTACTATGCATGTGTAGTAACTATTCTACGTTATCTAAGTAGCGTTTCGTTACATAGATCGCGTACATCCGGTCTTTAAAGACCGCGTGTACGCAATCTATGTAACAAAATGTACGTAGATAGTGTAAAATAGTTACTACGCATGCATAGTAGCTATAAACGGATAACTAGGCACGTAAGTAGAAAAAATCCTTGAGAAAGACACAAGCGTGTTGAAACGCGTTGGAAGGACGTAGGTAGCGGCACTCTGGTATAAAAGTCCGTGATAAGGGTGAGCGGGGTCCGTGGAGGAATATTGTAAATACTTGTGGGCCCATTCAAGTGTGAAACATTGTTTTTTCCATACATCCCCTGACTTACCTGTGGATATCCTGACTGTATAGAACATATTTTTAAAGTTTTAGAATTTTAATGCTTGAAATGATCCATTGTGGAAAATAAAGAGAAGAAACCGAATCTTCTTCAAGTCCTTCTGTTTATTAAATTGCTGTATCACAAGAGAGGGAGGAGCAGATTTTATCCATTGGGCTCGGCCGACCGGCGAGGCGAGGTGGAGGTGAGAGGAGGAGGATCAAGAGACTACATCTGAAGACTAAATGATTAATGTATCGCAGAAAAAAGAAGGAATCCTGTAAGTAGGATACTTACCGTTGTTGGATTGCCTGACCCCTATATACATTTGGATTATGAATTTCTTTCCTTTTTGTGAGTAGGGACACAGAGGATTGAAATTCTATTAGATGTGACGTACTTCACCATATTTTGCATCTCTCTCTTTCTTCTGTTCCTCTGTCCCCTCTTCCTCCTCTTTGCCCTGCCTGCTCCTCTGCTTTCTTTCCTCTCTGTCACTTTTTCTAGGGATCAGCGCTGCAGTCACTGCCTCGTGCCCCTGGATCTGCATTGGAGGTAAGGGATTAGGATGATTGTTATGCGGAAAACAGTAAGTGTCAGTATTACAATTTTCTCTCCAATGGGTGTCGAGTTAGTGCAGGAGGGGATAACTGTGAACTTTCTGACCTTTGGGACTACATACCGGGCCCTTGAAAACTACTTTAGTAAACACTGCATCACAGTGTAAAGGGAACTACTACCACATAGGTTTGCTATGCAGTCTCCACACGTCAGATAGAATATTGTAATGCCGATTGCTATAATACTAATTAATTAATTTCTTACCTCTGATTCTGGTCCAGCTCTGAGTGGCATAACAGAGCTTCAGCAGCTATTGTGGGAGAGAAAGAAAGTGACAAAGGGACAGAATGGAAGAGGGGAGGACAAAGGGAAGCAGCGTGGAGAAGCACCGTAACAGGTTACGGTAAGGAATTTTTTTAATGTTACCTTTACCAAGAATAACATGCCACACATACAGCTGTAGACATGGTACCCTTGCGGATGTAGGACCGTATTTACAGCCTCGAAATTTTTTACTTACGTGCCTATTTCTCCGATTATAGCTACTACGCATGCGTAGTAACTATCTTTAAAGACCGCATGTACGCAATCTATGTAACAAAATGCTACGTAGATAGCGTAAAATAGTTACTACGCATGCATAGTAGCTATAAACGGATAACTAGGCACGTAAGTAGAAAACATTTGGTGTTATGAATCCCGTCCTATCCTCAATAACATTTGTTTTAAAAAACAACAAGCTACAGATCTTAGTAGGGTTCTATTGTATGCATGAGAAAAAGAGGAAGATATATAGGGGTGAATAACATAAAGTGAAGCAACATATGTAATAACGGAAATATTTCACAGATGGTTCCAAACTTTTCCTTTTAATGAGATGCGGCAACTAGGAGTAAGTCAAATATACTCACTAATAAGAGACTTTGGAAGGGGAATTTGTCAAGGTTTAGAGACTGTTTGGAAAACATTAGCACAGAAAACATATGATTAAATGTCCCACAGCTTGATATATGGCTTAATATAATGTTCTACTATACAAAAAGTGTGCAATAAAGAACATCTTTTACTAGACATTTCCCAGAAGCGTAACGGTCACCTATCACCCAGATTAATCAACAGGAGAGTGCATGCATCAGTCATACTTCCCCACCTCATAACAATGACTGATGTTCTGTCATTCAACTAAAAGAAGATCTTGTTTACTAACATATATCCTAAAGAAAAAAAATCTAGGTTAAAATTGCTAGCTTTAGCTGGTCTTGGAAAACTGTAAATATAAAAGGTAAATCTTACCCTTATAGAACAATCACTCCTTTCAGAAACCACATCAAGGGTCAGGGTGACAATTGCAGATCATTCACTATCTTCCTGGTAAGCCATTATCTTGTCTTACTTTGAACTGTCTCAAGGCAGAGTCATTATCCATCCACCATCTTGAGGTGCATCTCACAAACAACTTTACATCAGAGGTATGATCCATACCTAACTAACTAACTGCACAAAATGCAAATCTGCACCTGGACCAACTATGTTGCAATGTGAGGAATGCTAATTAAATGAAGCCTTTTGCGTATACACAACTGACAAACAGCTCTTTTTTCAAGCTCTAATTGGGAGTTACCCTAAAAATCATAACTTCTCAACTCTAAATTCTGTTTGCACATTTAAGATGGAGTTAAGGTTAAGGTTAAAGATTGGATAAGGTTTTACCAAGTTTCAGATCTCAACATAGACTCACGCTTCATTCTGTATACCATTAAAACTTGCTTCCTCCTGCAGCTCAGTATGGTAATGCCAAGGTGTGCATTTGCCCCTTTTCTTTGTTTTACCCCCACTTCTGCAAAACCCCCCATAACTATATTAGCTGACTGAGGTTGTGTTTTTCTCTCCTATAATCCCCTGTACTCAGTGAACTAACCAAGTAGTAGACAATTACAACTATTCTATTGGGGGCATTATTCTGCCCCTTCACCCAATCCTACCAACCAGATTGCAGATAATCAGAGAGTTGTAGATGAAGGTGGAAGGCTCCATAGGTTCCTTAATGCTTATTTCAATATCCAAGAATGTTTAATGAATTAGGAATGTTGTTCACAGCCAATTCACAACATATCTCATATTCATATAATAGATATTGCCACATAGGACAGGATCCTAACGCTCTGATTCATTCTTTACTGTATTAACACTTACTACCTAAATAATAAAGATGCTGAGTGCTGCAGGTGACCATTTAAGCCCCCATGAAGTCCACCGCTGCTTTATACTTACTCTTTTGTTGTTGTGTTTTGACGTTATCTTTATATTTGTTTAATACATTAATAGAACACAATAAAAGGATAATAATTGAGAAAGCAATGGTCACTAAGAAGGAATTAATTCGGAAACGTATTTTCCTTTTATCAGCACATGCTTTATGCACCGGGGGATGTAGGATGTATATTACACTGCAAGGTCCATATTAATTGATGGGGGTGAGTCTTAATTACTTTCATTTAGAAGTCACCTTAATAATGTGATTGGGGATGCTAAGATACCCATTCTCATATGGCTGGAAAGTGCTGTGACCGCTATGACGTTCCCATGCAGAAGGGCATGGGAGCAGTACAGACAAGGGAATGCTCTGCATAAATGTGGAGTGGCCTATTGACGAGTGTACAAAACGTCTGTATCACAAGTACCTCGGTAAAATGAAAGGCACAGGAACATTCAGTGACGACTCTTTGCTTAGAACTCCAGAGGATTTTGAAAAGTGCTGGCAGTTTCTAAAACATGCTGTAAACAACATTACTTCAGATGTATTACATTCATTCTGGCAGAAGGCACCTGAAAGCCTTTATTGTAGCTTGGCAATTTTCTCTCTCTGCCATTAATGTCGGGGTATAATTTATAGAACAGGGAGTTGCACAAAAAGCAAGTGAATATCATTCAGAAGATACCAATATACAAAGAGGCCTCCATACAATTTCCTTTACTAAATCATAGTAATAGCCCTACAGAACAGTAGATCAATTCTGAGCTTCCAAAATGGCCACAGAACCCTCTCTCGTCTAGATCAGGTCATGTAGTTCTTCTACAAGAACTGCAGTAATTAAAATGAATCTATGGCCTTCCATGCAACAATGAGCCTAGAGAGTCCTCAATGGATATTACATAGATAAAGAGAAACCCAACAGTATAAAATATATAATTGAGATTTCATTGGAAATAATAAAGAATATCTCGTAGGAGGGACAATTTTCCAAATTTGGTTTAATGAAATGTAAAGGAGATGATGGATGGTAACATATACGTGTCACTGCATTTAGAAAATGGAGAAGGGGTAAGAGTCTTGTAAATTAGAGTGATTGTTGCCGAACATGTCCAAAATATGTTTTACAGATATTAAAAATCACAATGACAAGATGTATGTATACTCAAGAAATTGGGCTGGATCTAGACTAAGTGCTTGAAATTAGTTACTCCTGGGCTAAACCATGTTGATTGCAGGGGAGTCCTATTTCATTTGTTGCAAACAGTATTAGAGTTGAGAGGTGATGTTTCCTATCCCAAGTCTAAACAACAGTGTGATAGTAAAGCTGGTCAGTATCTGTGTGCAGTAAGCAATTCAAAGATATATCCCTGCATGCAAAGAATACAATTACCTTAACTTCCCCGCAATCAACATGGTTTAGCCGAGGAGTAACTAATTTCAAGCACTTACATAAGTCTGGATCAAGCCCATTGTTCTTAAGAGTCTAGTTGTACAAATGTATAATTGTAATGACTTTAATGTAGTTATATGAATATATTGTATATTTCATTCTGCACAGCATGAAACATTGGTGGATACACTTTATTGTTCAAAACAAGCAAGGAAAACTATGTAATACAAGATTGTTTATTACAGTTCCTTATCAACTGTACATGTATACTGATAATATTGTATGTTAAATGATACTTTGTCTTGTCTTAAAAATAAAATACTGAAAAAAAATCAGACAACAACTGTCTGCCAGTAACGGTTTTACTTCGTAACACAAGCCAATAATGTAATAATAATGATTAATAAAAAAGTAATAATATTACATTTTTGAATGCAAAGAGATAGATTCTATTTGAACATTTGATAGATTGTTGTTCCTACATATTTTATGTAAATATAATGCTCCACACATAGCTATTATTTTAATTAAACTCATGAATATTTGTTAATCATCAGTGTCTATGCTCACACCATGGATCAAAGCTGCTAACTAAATATGCAGTACGGAAGCATGACCCATTCCATTAGGTACAATAGATTTTGCTCCTGAGCTTCCAACTGGCACTCACCTGGTTTAAATGAATTAACTGATATTTAAAACACTATTTGCCTCTTCAACAAAGGAGGTTACTATAGTAACTGACAGTTGGAAACAGAGGAGTAGAGTATTTTGTACCTAATGGAATGGGTCATGTTGGAGGGTATGTGGAAGAAGTCATGTGATCTGGCTTACTACTACTGGCATCACCACTATGTAACTGGGAATTAATTTAAGCTGCGGTTTCAGATAACCTGAAGAACCACTGTTGGCTATCCAGCAACTTCAACCAATGGGAGAAACCTTTACACCAGGGGTGGCCAAGCTCGGGCCTCGTGAGCTACCAACGGTCCATGTCTTCCAGGTCTCCTTGTTGGAGTGTTCATTACTGACTGATAAATTCAAAAAGATCTACAGTTGGTAGTGATTATCTCACCTCTGACTATCTGAGGAAACATGGAAAACATGAACCGTTGGTAGCTCACGAGGCCCGAGCTTGGCCACCCCTGCTTTACACTGTCTCTAATATTGCATGTAAATCACTTTGAAGATTTTGACACTGCTGGTAAAGATCTTAGATATTGTTCAGATAATACTGGCAATTGGTACAGCATAGGGCAACCATAGTGTGCCATAAAGAAGTTTGTGGTAGTTTGACAGGAGTTCGAAAGGTTAAGTATGGTTTTTTTCTTTTCTTTTTTTTTTTTAGTTCATTAAGAGGGGAAAAACATACTACATACTGCACACATTATATTATTTTTATTAGAATGTCCACTGATAATCTATAAAGTGAAGAACTGCATATGGATATTTAATATAATAAAATATTGTTTTGCTAAGTAATACATTTATTTGCTGTATTGATATGCAACATTTATTTTGCATGTATGCATACTTATGAAATGTCTTTTGTATTATTTAATCACGTGCATGCAATTATCAGTGTTTGTTTTGAATTTTGTAAGTAACAATTGCACTAGCTCAACATGACAAGTAGAATCATCTGCATTTGCCCTAAATGTGTGTTCTTTGTTTGCAGCATCTTGTTTTATAATGTATACATGGACAGTGGGTAATAATTCAGAATCCGGAGCATATCAAATATACTTAATTACAATTATACTGCATCAATATCATATTGTTAACTATTCTTCCCTTAAACCAGTGGGAACCAGTGTACATTATATATTGGCTGAGAAAGCTATGATTTAATTATTCATGAGAAAAAGATGCTTCTTCTATTTCTGTACTTTGTCACTAAAAAAGATGCCACCATTTAGGTCTATTGGGAAATCTGAAGATCAAGGGCCAGATTTACTAAACTGCAAAAAAAAAGAAAAGTGGAAATGTTGCCCATAGCAACTAATCAGATTCTAGCTTTCCCTTCTCTATTACATACCACAGAATGTCAGCTAGAATCTGATTTTTTTCTTTTCCACAGTTTAGTAAATCTAGACTCATGTCTAGAAATAAAAACATTTCCATACATCCTAGAATAAAATATGAATTAAAAAATTTGCATTGACCTATGGCTCAAGTAAACAAGGAAACATGGAATTTCCTTACTTAATCTAAAGGAAATGGAAAATAGCCATTTCTCTATTTTAAAATTAGTGTTCAGGTCAGTGGTAAATTCACTTGAGAACAGTGTCCTATGGTTTGAATGATGAGTTGTATAAATGCATCATATTGTTTATCACATATGTCATATGGGCTATTAAAAACAATCCACCATAACATAGAATCTAGGAGAGCAAATCAATTATTGAAAAAGAAATGAAGACTATTGCCGTCAAATTTTTGCTCAAAGGCTCCCATTTCTTTCTGATAAATGTGTTTATAATCTGGGGAGTTATGTAGAGGCAGCAGGGTCAGTCTGTTAATGGTGACTAGGAGCACAGAAGATTGAAGGAGAGAAAAGATCTTAACGACAATATATAAAGGTTTTTTGCCACTAATATATTCACCTTTTCCTGTTTACAGACCTGTCACCTATATTCTGCTATTTTAGTGTTGGCATGTTCACTGTAAGCATTCAAACCATCGGAACAGCAAATCATACCCATCAAAATCTGGATTTGGCCTCTAAAGCTTAAATAATTGTTAAATAACCTGATAAGGCTGTAACAGCACAGCAAGAGCTTCTACAGGAACACAGCTATGTACAATGTAGTAGCTAAATTCAGGCCTAATACGGACCCTATATATCACAATTATTACCATTATTCATATTATTGACTTTTCTCAGAATGAACAAATCAACATAATACTGTAACATATAAAAAAACACCCTGGCTTTTAGCTTAACTAAAATATTATCACTATGAAATAATTGTCTTCATTATCAACTTTCATAATTCAGTAGATTTTTGAACCATGTTTCACCATATGTGTGTTAACAGCAACTTTAATTAAGAGATGTGTCAAGTAACACCTTTTCCCTAATGTGTGCATATTGCTATGTCTTTATACATTTCATTTTTATACACAACGGGCCTGATCCAGACCTACGCTGGCTGGCATTAAGACGCCAGCCAGCAGTGTAAGATCATCTTAAAAGCCAATCTGAGCATGAGCCGGGCAGATGTTGCCCAGCGTAGCTACGGCAACGCTCGATTGTGGATTAGGCATCCGTAGCAGCGCCGTAGTAACGCTGGGAGGGGCGCCCCCCAGCGTTACTACGTTCAGGTTAGTGTAGGTGGGCGGGGGGAGGTAGTTTAATGAGAGCGTATTTTCCCTTGCTTAGGTCGAATGAAGTTAGGGTAGCCTTCAGCCGGCGTAAGTGAGGGAAAATACGCTCGCACAGGGGGAGTGTCAGGGAGAGTGCACGCCGATACGCTGTGCTTTACTAAGGTCTGGATCAGGCCCAACGTGTCACCAAATACAGGACCTGACTTCTCTCACTGTGCCGCTCAGAG
The DNA here is from genome assembly GCA_011038615.1 of Limnodynastes dumerilii. Lineage (NCBI taxonomy): Eukaryota > Metazoa > Chordata > Amphibia > Anura > Limnodynastidae > Limnodynastes > Limnodynastes dumerilii. The sequence goes on along the minus strand of WWET01001098.1, from coordinate 193,457 downwards.
CACAGCGGTAACAGGGATCCAGCATCCAGGGCAGGCTTCCGCGTAGGCGAGTGGTGGCCACTCCCTTCACTCGCATGTATTTACATTCCATAGCATGCCCTCACTATACTATTTATATACCTCAACCCTCTCATCGAAACTTATCACATCCTCACTGTACTATTTAAATACCCCCCCAGTGTAAACGCTGTTCATATCATATCCAAATCCTGTCATCAAGTACTAAAGTCTGGATCTCGATAAATAATAATAAAATAATCTCGATAAATAATAATAAATGATGCTAAAAACCACTCAAACATAGGTACAAAACACTCAGGCTGGAAATAGAAGAGACAGACGGGAGACGGATTGCTGGTGGGAAGGATGACCTAGTGGCATGGGATAATTGTGGTTTGTGTTGAGATGTCATTGTAGCAATTCATTGAGAAGGGGCAGTGATGTGTACAAATACAGAAAACAGAAATTATGTGGATGGTGGGTCCAGAAGATGGTTTCTTGCAGACAGTACAGATGTTGTGTTTGCAGTCAGTTGTGTAGTTTGTGGTTGCTGTGCTTTGTACTTCCTCAGCAGATATTTTTTTCCTTGCAGCAACATTTGTATGTCGTTTAACTAACATGACATCACATCTGCTGGAGAGCATTCTGACTATTATTCTAATACAGCAACATTTGTTCACAATTACTTATAACAAATATCATTAACAAAAATACACAACGTATTATGTAATGGCAGATACTAATGTAAAAAGAGACTCTCCTGCGTGTTTTCATTTGTTTTTACATTGGAACAATAACAAACACTCATATGTTGTTTAGATTTTGTTTACTTTAAAGTTTTGTTCCCTCCTAGGAAGAAAGGAAACTTCATTCTGGGAGGAGAGCAAAATACTTAAAAAACTGGAAAATAGTCCACTTATTGTAAACTTTGATATTATCTAATTGCCTTAGGCTGATCATGTGCCACTCTGCAAAATTATCTACGTATGGGCTGAACGAATTTACGCAGCTAAGCACGCCCATACTGTACACTTTAAAGACCACCCCCCGCCTACTTCACGTATTTCACACGTATTTTGGAGTAACGTAAATTTGGCACGCCCACACGTAAGTATTTACGTAACACATACGTGAATGGCCCATACGTTCACAATTACGCTACGTGAATATGCATATTTTCTATGGTGCGCATGCGCAGTGCGTTCTAAACAGCGATTTTGCGTCTCCGCCACGCGTAAATTCGCTTTGAAGCGTTGTTCTGGATCAGGCCCAAAATTCTTAAGTGTGAATCAGGGCCGGATTCACTATAAGAGCTGTAAAGTTCTATTAACTAATAGGCAAATTATGCCAAACGTAGTTACATATTTTCATGCAAGTTATTCTGTAAAATAACCACTGCTAGAATTGGCTAGAACTGTGCTGCTGGATGACTTATACATCTTCATCTATGCAGAACAGGACAGACAAAAAGGGATTACTGCTCCCAACATGTAGTGCCGGAGAAGAAACACTGCTCCTCTGACCTGTTTGCATTATTTGTGTGTTTGTGTAGCATACTGTAATGATAAATACTTTTCCTCTGCACAATAATTTGTTCCTCTACTTTGGATCCCACCATGTGGAGGAAAGGCTCCTCTGCTTACTAACCTGTTCAATCAGGGCAGAGGGGAGGGTATGTCAATATTATGTAAGAGGCAATAAATCTTCTATAAAGGAATTAGGCAACATGCAACTTATTGTTGAACGTGAAGTCCCAGTCTCCTCTCTGACAGACCAGTACTAGGATTTTCACATGAGTTATTGAGAATCATGGATGGACTCTTTAGACTTGGAGGAGAGTATATAAGAGAAAATAGGGCCACATCTTCTCACTGTGTTAGGATTAAAGGAAATAGATGGAAACTATTATTTTGATGGCATTTATTCCCTACCAGAGAGGCCAAGTCCTCGTTCAGCCTTTCAGACAACTGTTGGAGAGCCTGTACCGCTTGGGGTAGTGCCCCAAGATCAAGGAGCTCTGGTCTGCCATTAGGGACTTAGGGCGGCACCCTGTGCGGAGACAAAATTTGCAAGGAATTCTGCATGGGATAGATGCCATCTGATGCAGAATTCCTTTGTACTGTGCCTGCGCAGTACATACAGACAGGTGATTTCCATACATGACAAACAGAAGTTCCCTGTCTACTTTAAGTGTGGATTTGGCTCAGAATCTTTGGAGCCTCACAGCACCAGAATAAACTAATACAACATATGATCTCAGCCTTGACTTTCAATACTGCTGCAAACAAGCATCAACTGGAAGCCCCAACCATCCATATGGCCCTCCATAAAATGTGATATGTTTATAATATGAAATGCATGAGGAATATTCTCCACATCAGCTAAATCTTTCAGCACATTTTTGGGAGCCTGCTGTCTCACTTTGGTGCCCGTCTTCTAATATTCCTGTAACACCACTAGGCTGACTAAGGCTCTTCCTTACCTTACCATATTCCCTATGCCCTCTGAAAGACCGCATTTATGCAATCTACGTAAGAAAAAGATACGTAGATTATGTAAAAAAATTACTACGCATGCGCAGTATTAAAAATCGCTAAACACCGGACACCGGATGTTATCCGTCCGGTACTCTGAATACGGGCCCATATTATTCCTTTCCGTATTCTCTCCTTTCTTTCTCTTCTATACTGCCATCACTGTATATTAATGCCTGGGATAAAATCCTCACCCTCCTTATACTTACCCTTACCCATTGAATGTATGCAGTATCACTGAGGGTCTCACTCTCTATATAACCCTATAATATCACTTATTATTCTCACAGTGACTAAAGTTATCTGGAGTTTACTATAACTGCGATTTCATGTTCTGTCTTCATTGACGAAAGTATTTTAAAGACGAAAAATAGAAGGAAAATGAATAATGTGAGTATACTTATTTGCAGTGTGCTGGCCTGGCAACCAGTAATTCCCCATGGAATGAAAACAACTGTTTTTATGGTAATAAAAATATATATTTTGGTATGATTTTTTTGTTCAGCTTTTATTTTTTTATTTTTTGTAACTAAAGATTCATTTAATAACTGGTTTAGTTAGACAAGGAAAGTGACATTAACACCCAGAACAAACAGCGAGGTAAAGTGCTGAATCATACACTTTGATTTTAATCAGATGTGCTCATTCTGGCATAACTTATCAGAAATTCCATTAGTCTCTATTGACCCCCTAGAGAATTACTGAGCATCGCAGGCACTTCAAAACCTTTTAATTGAATAAGAGACATCAATCACTTCTACAAAGCCTGCTGTTGTTTTCTTCACCTTACCAAAACACAAGCGGGCGTCGCATTGATTTCTATAAAGATGGCAGTGGAACGTATGAGAAAACTGCATAAAACCCAGTAGTCAAAAGGATTCAGGCAGCAAAGGCAGATATATTAGCGCCTGGAAATGAACCTACTAAAAATGCTTTAAAAGCACTGGGGAGGCAGATGGTGACCTGTCAAGTGGAAATCCTCATGCTAGAGAAGGTCAAGAATAAAACAAAGTATCCTATGTGATGGAATAGAGAGTGCAGTTGCCAGTCTGGTGATAGCAAAGCAGCGTAATTTAGCAACACAGCACATCTGGTATCACAGTAGCAGCTGCTATGTGCTCAGTGAGGCTATTTGTATAAATACATACTAACACATGAACAGGAGTAATAGAGAATATCAAAAGAAAAGAGAGAGGGAGAGAGATAACAGAGAGATAGAGATGGAGAGAGAAAGAGATAGAGAGAGAGGGAGAGCGAAGACAGCATGGGCTAGAGGGTGCTGCACTGAGCAGGCTTTGAGTTAGCAGACATACATACACACACTATACACAACTGATATATTCTAACATAACACTAAGTAATGCTAAGTATTTGAGGAACATTATATGATTTCCATTGCTAAATGTGGCTTTTCTGTGTGGAGTTTAATTTGCTGATATCTTATTTGGAGCACGGTTTGTGTTTTAGGGAACTTTAGGGTCAACTGACACAGAGCAGGGACTGGTATTTATGTCATGTACTCTCTCTGAGTAATTTGGATGTTCATATCTAGTGAAATTTCCTGTGTAAAAAGCATAATGTCTTGTTAAACATGTTGTGCATCCATACAAACAGATTATTAAATGATATCTTCATAGAATCAAGAGGTGTTATGGAGATTTTTCCTACCTAATAGAGAGAGAGAGAGAGAGAGAGAGAGGGAGAGCGAGAGAGTCAAAGGAGCACAGGCTCTAACCAACTGATTATTGGAGAATTTGAAGTCGCAATGGGGGAGGGCCTTAATCATGTCAACAGAAGGTGTGTCTATGTCACAATGTGGACACCTGCAACCTTACACCTTTCTCTGAGAAGTGAGTGACAGTGGTTTGCTAAAAGCAGCATTGGGTGGTAGAAAGATGGGGTATGATGGTGTAATTTTGTCATCGTGTTCACTATTGGACAACTATCACTCCCTATCCCCTGCTCCATGTGATCTCCCGGAGAGTGGTGAACAAAAGTTGTCATTTATACTCCCAATTGGTTCCTTTAGTTCTTACCTACGCAATGCAAAGACGTTTGAGTCAAAGAAACTGGCACTGCTTTTCTAATTCACATGCTTTCAACTTGTTCTTGCATTTTTAGGAAGTGAAATAACAAGTGTAATTATTTCCAACTGCGTTCCTTAGGTAGTCGGAAGTGTCAGCTAACAAGAGAGGGCCTCTGTGTGTGGCTGTGTTACCCCAGGGTTAACAACCAAAAAAAAGGCTTTCAAGGGCTCTAATTTCCCCTTGAGATATTTTGTTATAGGGAAAAGCAGACACAGGTATAAGGCAGATAAAGGCCACAGAAACCACTAGGCTGTAAGGGCTGTGTTTATAGAGTATACAAGTTACATAAAACATTCATGAGCGCTGGTTGAGCTTGCTGCATATTTCACATGTGAATCCTGCTTCATGTCCAGCTTGCAATGAGGACTGGCATATAAAGCATGATATGCAGCCTTCAAACACAGACTATACAGTGGAACAAATGACATAATGGTCACAGAGGCATTATCCTGTATAATAATCCCTATCCAACCAAAATTTCATAGGCTGAGAACTAGAAACAGAACTGCACTACTACAAAGAAAAATAATCAGGAGATTAATCTTATTTATAATTAGCAGTATGGTATTAGTGATGAATTATCCAGAACTATGGACTGTGTTCACACCTAAGAAGCTCCTGCTTCTTAGGTGCAGAGATTTAAGAATGCACTTACTTTGCATGTGTAGTAGTTCATTTACGCAATCTACGTATCAGTTAGGTCTTTAAAGACCGCACGTAGGGCCTGATCCAGACCTACACTCGGGTGCGTTTTTACGATGGTCATAAACGTAAAAACGGCCATTTGTACTTACTGCGTATGCTCGGGGCAGATGTTATGCTCATGTTACGCTACAAAATTCTGAGCGTATGGGCCTTGAGTGTGCCCACTCTCGAGGGGGCGTGCCTGCCATATGAAATCCGTAAATACGCACCGAGGGCGGGGTGAGGCATTTAAATCGTACAGTACGGGCACGCTAAGCGTCGGAACTACGCAATGAGTTTACGGCCACCCGCGGTTACGATCAGAAAAGTTAGGGTAGGGTTTGCTGGGCGTAAGAAGGCAAAACTAAGTACGACCAAGGGGAGTGCATCGGAGGTACGCTGGAGTAAATACGCTACGCACAAGAGCTTTTCATGAGCGTAGGTCTGGATCAGGCCCGTAGAAAGGCGTGTCACAGTAGCCTCTGGGAGGTCTTAAGAAGAGTGTGTGGGGGGAGGTATGCGAAGGAGGCGGAGAGAGGGCGGGGTATGGAGAAGAAGGAAAATACGCACAGGAAGTTAGAGAAGAAGTCCTGTGGCACTCTTAAGTTCCCAAGGTCCATAAAAAAGGGGGAGGTGGCGTGGGAGGGAGGTTTAAGTTAGGTGCAGATTCATGCACATCCTTCTTAAAGCTTTCTCTGCTGTGAATCTGGTCCTATATCATTATTGCAGTAAGTTAGTAATTATGGCTATCAAGTCTCAGAAATTACTGGCTACATCTAGAAATTAAGCAAACTAATAGTTTCAAGCTTTCTACTATAAAATATAATTTATTTTGGATGGTTAGATATCCATGAAGCCTAGATGGGAACAAGTAAAGCTTTTCTCTGGCTCTGAGACTCAGTCGCAGGCCTGTGGCAGTCGCCCAACCTCCACGGAATTCTTAGCTGTCATTGGCTGGCAGCTTAAGATAGACTCAGCACTAACGACCGGATCCAAATTGAAGTAGGAACAACGCTTATAAGTCTCTGCAACGGAATCGCAAAAGTTCTGCAAAGTGTGTAAGTGTGAGGGCGATGCACTCCCACTGCAACATACGGAACTTCCCTACCCTGGACCTTATCCTAACTTTTTACACATGCCCCACCTAAAATAGGGATGGTGCAGAATTAAGGATTGTAGGTAAGGACTTAACCAAGACCTTACTGTAATATTTAAATATTCCCCCACATACACACCCAATAACTGTGCATACACACTGTGTGCCTGGCAGGTAGACACGGCAGCTGTTGGAAGGGCTTACAATGTGTAATCCAGACTCATTCGTGGTTGCCTCCAATGCATAACCGCATGGTCATAGAACGCATGTAAATAGACTATCACATAAAGTTCTGTACCTGGTCCTAAGTCTTTAAGTGTCAAGCACTGTATTTATAAATACAGAGGGGCTTAGCAAGAGTCCAAATACCCCCTTCCAAACTCGGGCTGCGCCTCTTTGGTATGGCCTATTGTCAATCTAATTTCAACCCTGCTCCTGGAATACATTGATACATATTTGCTGGCTAGCTTGAAAACACTTGTACATCGATATTAGAGAACACTATAGGCCTGTCTCTAGCAGTAGGACAAGATGTCCATGCTGACTGACTTTTGACCGATCTCGCTGGTGACAGATTTGTGTGAGGAATTTTTATTTTATTTAATGTTATATTTATTTATGGACAGTATTCTTTGAGTATCTATGTTAACTATCTATGTATTTTTAATTATTAGTCTGTGTTTTTCATCCCCCCCAGAGCTACCTAATGAAGCTATTAATTGAACTGTTTTGGGTGCTCTAATGATCTGCTATCCCAGGTTCATGGCCTGATTAATAAAGGGACTTATAAATCTGCAGCTTCAAGCCCTTCACTCAGAGCAGAGCCACCAGATGCTGGGAAGATTTTTATAGATTTTCTTACACAGACAGGAAGCCGACAGTAAAATATTCCAATGTCACAGATGAAAGTGGCCAAACGTAAATGCACATTTACCCAACTTCACATTGACATGCATGCACATTTAAGCAATCTTAGCCTCCCGAGGGTGCATTAATATACTTTTCTACTATATTGAGTCAAACAAACCTCACTTCTTTATCTTTTTCCAAATGACATGTATTCTTATATTTATATTACGAAAACAGTAAATGTGTTGTATTATTGCTTTGCCCAATAGAAGACAGATTTATTTATTTAATATATATTAGAATAACCAGTAAATTGGCTTTACTTTACAATGTAAGATTAAATCTAATCCAATTCTGGGTTTAAAAATATTATATTAGTAACTGCAAAGATGGCATCATCAACCTATTCTGGAGTCTATTAATGTCTCCCAGAGGGAAGTCAGCAACCCTGGTATACCCTGCTTACATAATTATTTTCATCGCTCTACCAATGACTGAACTTGTGCCTTTTAGTGGCATTTTGAAAACATCAGCTATATCACTTAATTAAAAATAACACCCATGAAAGCCTGTCTACCATCACAGTCTTCATGTATCCATTTAATTTACATAAACATTATTGATGCCAGTATAGAGTGTGAGGCAAAAGAATTAGTCAGGCCATTCACATACTATATTTAAAAAAATGTTTCCAGGTATTGATATTAATGGGTCTCTTTGTCAAACCTGAATGAGTTATGTTGGAAATAGCTGCACTGCATTATGATTTATAGTACACTGTGTTCCTAAAGGTTGCTAATTTAAGAATGATACCCAGCATAGCAAGCTGGTTTCCTCCATTTTGACTTGTTAAAAATAACTATTTGTTGACATTATCGTTCTTACACAGAATGTTTTTTGGCTTCTATGCTGATGCCTGACTGCCTAATGTTTATGTAGAACATCCCTGGATTGTAACAGCATTCCTATTCGCCTGGGCTTAGTCACATGATAGAAAGCAGATCACTTTACTTTCTCTTCCAAGGTAAACTGCACAGCAGATAAGACCCATGTCTTCCAGGAAAGCCTCAGCTTCATGGTGCGTGAGTACAACTTTCCCGCAGAACTTCTGCAGAAACACAAACTTCTAAACAGAATGACAATGGAGGCATGCTTTAGGGAAACAGTAGCTTCTGTTTGTGTAACTGGATATGTGCAGAACAAATGGCCATTAAACACTGTTATTTACAGCTATAAGTATCACAAGAATCACAATTGAGGAGCTTTCAAGTTATTTTAACTCACAGCGCTGAGGTCATGATTTCGATTCCCAGACTAGGCCTTATCTGTGTGGAGTTTGTATGTTCTCCCCGTGACTGTGTGACCTCCCACACTCCAAAAACAGGCAGGTTAATTGATTGCTGAATAATTTAGCCCTAGTCTGAGTGAGTATGTCTGTGTTAAGGAACTTACAATGTAGCTCCAGGGACTGCCTTAAATATTGATAGAGCCTGTTAATTTCTTCATATTTCTCCCTTTCCTAAGAAGACCTTTAAGATCCTTATTCCAGATACACTCTGCATTCATGTCTGAGACAGTGGTGAACAGTAAACACAACATAGGACTGGATCCATATCACTGACCACTGCCCTCGCCCGCACACATTATGACCGGCAACCCAACTTAGAACTTCTGTACCTCCCCCCCTTGTACCCTGTGTATGTGCTGTATGCATCCCGTCCTGCTGTCAAAAACACTTACATTGTGAAATTATGGATCTGATCCAGGTCTGCAATGTAAATACAATGGTCCAGATTTACTAAGCAAACTGGGTTTTGAAAGAGTGGAGTGTTTGACCATAGCAACCAATCAGATTCTAGATCTTATTTAACTACTGCATTCTAGAGAATATCAGCTAGAATCTGATTGGTTGCTATGGGCAAAATCTCCACTCTATCAAAACCCACAGTTTAGTAAATCTGGACCCATGTGTGCATGCAAAAAAGCAAAATGCAATCGTTTTACTCACATTGGGTGCTGAAAATGAGAATTTTACTTAAGTCTGGATCCGGTCCATAGTGACATTATTTAATACCACACAAGCAGCATCACCCACTGATATGAAAGCCACTGGTATGTTCTCCCCGTGACTGTGTGACCTCCCACACTCCAAAAACAGGCAGGTTAATTGATTGCTGAATAATTTAGCCCTAGTCTGAGTGAGTATGTCTGTGTTAAGGAACTTACAATGTAGCTCCAGGGACTGCCTTAAATATTGATAGAGCCTGTTAATTTCTTCATATTTCTCCCTTTCCTAAGAAGACCTTTAAGATCCTTATTCCAGATACACTCTGCATTCATGTCTGAGACAGTGGTGAACAGTAAACACAACATAGGACTGGATCCATATCACTGACCACTGCCCTCGCCCGCACACATTATGACCGGCAACCCAACTTAGAACTTCTGCACCTCCCCCCTTGTACCCTGTGTATGTGCTGTATGCAGCCCGTCCTGCTGTCAAAAACACTTCCATTATGAAATTATGGATCTGATCCAGGTCTGCAATGTTAATACAATGGTCCAGATTTACTAAGCTGTGGGTTTTGAAAGAGTGGATAGTTTGACCATACCATAGCAACCAATCAGATTCTAGATCTTATTTAACTATTGCATTCTAGAGAATGTCAGCTAGAATCTGATTGGTTGCTATGGGCAAAATCTCCACTCTATCAAAACCCACAGTTTAGTAAATCTGGACCCATGTGTGCATGCAAAAAAGCAAAATGCAATCGTTTTACTCACATTGGGTGCTGAAAATGAGAATTTTACTTAAGTCTGGATCCGGTCCATAGTGACATTATTTAATACCACACAAGCAGCATCACCCACTGATATGAAAGCCACTGTCCAGCAGTTTCTTACTTATAAAGCTAAAAAATGCTCTCCTCCTCCATGTATGAGCTATGACAGAGGAACAAAGGATGGCTCCCTCATCTACATACACAACACACAGATAATAACCTGTGGCTCACAAACAGGTAAAGACTGCCACACACTATACAATAGTCTCAGCTCCCAACGGAATGCTAAAATAGCTAAAAACTTTGTATGCAGTTCATGTACTTCAATATAAATGGTCTTAATAGGAAAGGTCTGCCGTTGCTTAGATCATTCCGGAAGACTGAGCAATCTAATTGTTGGGTCACATGATGTTCCAACAAATCAGTCCTTGCCATACCAATAATCCATCCAATCAGCAGTTAATTAATGGTATAGCATGTGGTCATCTCAAGATCAGTTTGTTTCTTCATTTGGATGGATTTTATACAAGATTCATTGTGACTGGTCTGCCCATGTACTAAGCATTGCAGTTATATCCACTTAGCAGAAACGCTCACTTATAAACTATGTTTTGACAAAGTCTTCAGCGCAGAAATGCTCTTTTATGATATTTATGGTGAGTTTTCCCTTCTGTCTCATGCTTCACTAGAGGAGCAATTAGGTACTTCATAGCCTTATGACCTTTATCAATTTGCCGTGTTAATTCTTTACAAATTAGCAGACATTCTGTGTACCTAGAAACACGACTGAACTTGAGAAAGCCTTTATGATACAATGGCTAAGGGACTGAAGAAACACGAGTAGACATTGGGACTGACTGGAGCAGCCCAGTCATTATTTAATAATGAAGTGCTATCATTTAACATAACACTAAAAAGATGCCGTGGAAGACACATAATATGCAGTTATACCAGTTCTTCACAAGAAAAGAAATTAGTTTGATGTGGACACTTCCGAAAAAGACTATTTAATATAAAGTTACATCTATTTCTATGTAACATCATATCTTCATTGTAACACTCAAACTTAAGCTTCACAAGTAGAAAATGCTAATGAATTATTTTGTATTGTTTACTACGTACACCATTTTCTTCTTAGGTCTTTTATACTCCACCTGGATGTTACTATTATGATTATATGATTTGAATATGTGCACTATAAAGGCAATAGCACAAAATTTCTGACAAATCCCTAATATTTGATTCACTTTGAATAATTTTCAGCTTTGCCTGGAGCGGTCATGAGCATTAATGTTCAGAACTAATGTATTATGCGCAATGAGCCAACACTGTGATGTGTGTAGTAATACAGAGTACAAGGCTTTTAAATACTTATAACAGGGGCTTTTTTTTAACACTGGTGTATTATGACCTTCAGAGGACAATGGGTGGGGCATGAAGACCTGGTAGGCATACAATATATATAATTTAGAAGGGTGAATAGACTGTATATGATATAGATGGGTGATAAGAATGCTACTGACTAATACATATCTATATAATTTTTTGTCATTTTTCTGAACACTGCTATTGGGGCTCTGCACACTGTGGAATCAATTCAACTGGCTGGTATTGCTGTCAGCATCCGTAGCTAAATTAAGCAGATAGTTTACTCTTGCCATTAAAATATCATAGCTCCCAACATGTCTGTATGGGGATTCAGAACGGAGAAGTGGTTGTGGCATAAAGGGGCAATGTAATATCTCCTCCAATGACAGTGTTAGACAATCCCTTCACATGCTTACAACTGCTGTGTAATATGGACTTACCTCCCAACTTAACCCCATTTAGAACAAAGCTGTCCTGATGAAACAAAGACTTGGGACAGACTTGGGACAAGTGGGAAGATACAGTGTACATAGGATAAAATCCATTATGTGCAATGGCAAAAACTAACATAAAAAATGGCCTTGTGCCATGCAATGCTACAATGTTGCAAAGAGAGGCATCTAAGGTTTAATGCAGTCAGCAGCTACCACAATAAGCTCTTTACTATCTATGCACCTAACTGAATACTTTACTAGAACTTCACACTAATAAACTCCCTTAGCAGATGTCTTTATTATGGATAACAGCAGATAACATTGTGTATATAACTCTTATGTGCTACAAGACTGCACAATAGACGTGGCAGGATAAACATATTTCCCGGAGTTTAGAAATCCTTGTGATGGGAACAATAATGTATAAATACTACTTTGGCTGTGTAAACACAAAGACGCGTTTCTATGGGTGACACACGACACATTCTTAATCAGACATGCATTGTAGCATTTATACATTGTTGCCTTCAATGTTGTATAGGAAAGTAAAAAATAAAGTGTAACATACAATTAAACAGCTTCATCTAAAGACTTGCTCTTGGTGCTTACAGCTAAACAGAAGAGTGTAGTCTTCAAGACAGAAGCTAATGCCTTCACCATATATGGCCACGGAGCTCATGGGGAAGAAGATACTCAGCACAGTCCAGTTCTCTTTGATGCTTTACCAAAGGGAGTTGCTAGCCTCTGTGTAATTCACTTGTGTGTGCACACCATCAATCATCTTTAACAAGCAGGGAATGCTTTCCATTTTAAGGAAGTGTCATTACAGTCTTTAAACGTTCAGAAAGTCAAAGCCCTTAAGAGGACCTTTAATTATAATGTAAAAAAAAAAAAAGTTTAATATTAGTTACAAATCCAGCTCTGGCCTTCTTTAACCTGCACTCTTTACATGTAACACATGGCAAGCTATTGTTGGACTTGGTTATGTAGAGCCACCTTTATGTTGAGTGAAAGGTGGTCTGGCAAAGATTGAAACAGTGTGTACAGTGACAGGAT
>WWET01001098.1:141525-172175 GCA_011038615.1 Limnodynastes dumerilii | reverse complement strand
CATTCTTCTCTTCTAACAGTACTGCACTACTAAACCGAGCATGTAAATATTTATTGCAATATTCATATCACCAATCATCTTGGGAACATAATAAGCATGTAGCTATCTCATTAAATTTCATAAGAGCTAATATTGTAGTATTCCCTCCAGGTACAGTGGACATAATTAAACAGGATATAAAAGAAAGGAATATGTAGTTTGTATCATTAAGAGCACAAATCTAACTATCTAGATAAAAAACACACTTTTCTTTGCGAGAAAAATATGACATGAGACCAGCTATAGCACTGGGCAGCATGCTATTTATAAATCTCAACTTGTTGTGCCCTACTTACTAGTAACTGTACATCATGACTTGGTTGACAGTCTTTTAACAAGGGCACAAACAGATCTTATTGGCCCAGATACTGAGACATTAGCTCTTTATACACCCTTATATACAGCCGAGACTGTTAACTCATACAGCATTAGATGTTGAGAGAAATTCTCTTTAATGAGCAGTCAGACATCACTACTTCTTCCTTAAGGGTCAGGTATTTCAGAAGAGTAAAATGCATGGAAATTAATTTCCATTAAAGCTATATAAAATAAAAGGTGACATTGGAAATTCTGACCTCTAGAATGGCCTGTTAGCTAAGATGGAGAAGCCAGTAAATGTATTTTATTTCTACAAGGCTTTGAAGTAACATTTCTATAAAGATGAAGACAAATCACTATTGTGCATAAAATTGTATATAAATATTTGAAGTTGTAATTTAAGAAAATTGTTGAAATTTTTAATAAAACCAATAGTGAAAGATTTTCTACCACAGCGGCAGTAGCACCAGGGAACCAGCCCTCTGTAAGAAAAGTTCACACGTATTATTTTATGAACTGTACATAGATTAATACAAGTTATTAACCTGTTTCATTTTTTTTTCTTCATTTCAGTTATCATTCACGATTAATCTTTAAATGGAAATAATTGGCTCTGGAAAGGCAGGCTTCTGAAACAGCCTTTAGGATAGAGTCGTTAATGAATAAAGGCTTGCAATTGTAGCGTTTAGCAGTCTTGCATTTTAACAAAGCACAGGAGCACAGGTTATGTGAGACATGACAAGGCTGTCATTATATTTAAAATGCTTGTCTTGACATTTATAGAATATAGAGTACTGGAAAGGAACATTAGCAATGACTAACATTGCTTGTGCCTCTCCGCTATCTTTCTGATCTGTGGATCTCTTTGGTCTCTATAAATTAGTAAACACAAAGCCGGCTGTGCTGTGAAATTCTTCACCTCTCCATCCTGACTTTGTACCCTCTTGTTCCCCTCTGCTACCCTTTTACCCCGTCCCCACCTGGTGGCTCCCTCTCAACCTCTTACTGTGCTCTATCCCCTCCTCCCTGATCTGTCAAGCTTGACACCTCACATTTTCCTTGCTGTCTGTTCTTGCTTCACCTTATTGTATTTTTGTGATATTTTTATATTTTTATTATATTTTATTATGTGCTATGCTGTCCATCCCTGCCCTGTATGTCTGTACGGTATATTATTATGTACTATGCTGTCCATCCCTGCCCTGTATGTCTGTATTAAATTGCTGTATGTCTGTATTGAATTTTGGTGTTGTATTTTTTATAAAATAAACAATAATAATAATAATAATAATTCTCAGGCCTCCTTTGGGATCTTGGTTGTGACTATGCGGTCAACATGGTCACACATATCTTGCGTAACTAAGCAACGCTAAATTTTTCCAAACCTCAGAGCTTTTTGGAGACACACTGTTATAACGTCTTCTGCACTGGTTCTTGCCAAAGCATACACAGCCTACATGAAGTACATGAAAAGTATATGAAAATCCAACTAGACTCAAAACTGACAAATAAGTTGCATGGATCATAGATGTATGATACCACAGGTGTGTTTAACAGAAGTGCAGTTAAGGGATCCTTCCACCATAAAACTTTCAGAGCCAGATTTACTAAGCTGCGTTTTTGGAAAAGTGGAGATGTTGCCCATAGCAACCAATCAGAAGTTACGTGAAAGTGGGTGGGGGAAGGAATTTTAAGGACCATTTGAGGGCGTGGTTAATTACATACGCACGTACATACGTACGTATGTATTATATGCACGTAAAAGCACACGTAGAGATAAGGGTGCCTTATGGAGGCGTAAGTCACCGATAACCCGTCCGTGTGAGGGGAGTGTCATGGGTGTTGCCTTTCTACGTACGTGCATATAATTGCGTACTTTTCCCGCACAGGGGGAGTGTCGGTGAAAGTGAACGCCGATACGCTGTGCTTTAGTAAACACAGCGCATCGGCGTAGGTCTGGATCAGGCCCTTTGTCACGTTTTATCAATTATTCAGAAACCAGAATGACAAAAATAATGGGGGAGGGGATCTTATACAAACCAATGATTGCCAGAATTCTCAGGTTAATTTAATTTTTTTCATCATCATTTAGCAAAAAAATGCAACAAATGCATTCCAAAGTAAACAGAATATAATGGCGTTTATCCCTGGCTGATTTGTTCTCTGCTAGCATGATTCTGGCAAATAAAGGTTATATTTAAGGATGCTGTGCTTTCTCCATTAGAAGGCACCCTCAGGGACTCTAAGGCTGAGGAAATAGATGCTCTGTATCATTTTTTATTTCTATAGAGCAGCTTTGCTAGAATTTCTCAATGCTGCTTTTCCGTTGCAATGTCTTGTGTAAAGTGCAATTGTTGTAGGCTGATTTTATCAAATATTCTGGCCAAACACATCCATTGTCATAAAGTGGAGGTTAACAAAGAAGTAAATTAAAGCTAAATAGAATAAGAAATAAATCATAGGGCAGAAAAAATGTCCTTGGAAAAAAAAATGCAAAGTACAAAAAAAATTCTAAAAAGCTTTATTTTCTTGCTGGAAATCTGTATGTTTTTCTCAAGGAATATATTTATGAAACCCAGAGTTAAAGACCATTATACTTTGCATCAGTGTGGCAGATGGACCTAGCATTACATGACAGGTAAAGCTTTGGCTGAACAGCTTTAATCAGGAGTGATTTTTATAATCCTCTCAGTTAAAAATTTTCAAAAGAAATATGATAATCAGCCCTGGGTTTAAATGTCACAAGGCCATAAAATGTGGTTACCATTCCCTCTCTGTAGTATCCAATGTATGCTATACTGTGTACTAGAAAGATAACCATGTATTGTAATAATGAGCACGATGACAATCTTTGTTACTGTATGTATTCACAGGAGCTTTTTACAACTCCCAAAATTTTGATTGGTGACTTGGAAGAGCTACATAAAGTATGTGTCTTCCAATGAGATTCAAGGGAATACACTTTATAACATCAGGCTTGGTCACAATACTTGTCTGCCAAAAACTGTAGGCCAAATAAGGGTCAGATTATTATTATTTCCAGCTAAAGGATGTCAGATTGCATCTCTTGACTAACCAGTGTCATAATGTACTTTGTAACAGAATGCTGTTATAGAAATTTGGAATAAATATTGGAATAAGACAACCTGCAAAATGTTATTTGTATTCTCCTTTTCTGCAAAAATCCAAATATAATGAAATTTTCCTTTAGTAAAAGCAAAAAGGATGGGTACCTGTACCAATATATATGTAGCATGGAAAATAATTCTATGGCAGAAACTACAGAGAGGGAGAGAGTCCCGGCAAGTTACCACTATTATATATGATTTTTTAATGTTTGGCTGACGTACAACTGTTCCCTTCTGAGATGTTGTAATGTCAGCTATTAGGTGTTGCTCAATACTTTACATCTAATATAGGAATCTGAGCTCACATAAAAACAGGCCTGTGATGTCCAGAGCTTTCCAAAGTGTATACCAAGAAAGATATAGAAAATGTTGTACTTACAGTTTGCATGGTTACATTTTCCTTTGAATGTCCAGTAAACATAATAAAATTAATTCAATCTCCTTATGTTTAAATAATTTGAATAAATCATTATCTCTCCATTTGTCAGCACGTGTTGCACTGCACATGCTCAGAAGAGGCTCCTATTCAGGACAAATTACAAAGATAAGGCAGTGCTAAACTGCTACAAAAATTATTTAATTATTAAAAAATGTGTACACGGGGCAAGGACTGATATAAGTATAAAAACCGCTGGTCTGAAGAAAAAACTAGTTAATAATATGTATGAAATAAACACAAACAAAATATTTTTAAACTAATCGTAGAACACTTATCTAGCTAAAACCACTGCCGTGATCCATTGCCAATAGACAATATAAAAACATCTATTAGCAATGGATTGTGGCAGTGGATTTAGCTACATATGTGTTCTATGATTCACTCAAATATTTTTTTTCTTTATATCAGCATTTCTGAACTTATTTCAGTCCTTGCAAGGTGTACACATGAATAATGAACTAAGATATGTAGCATTCCAGCGCTGCCTTATCTTTTTTATGTGTATCTTTTCGGAGAAGGTCTCTGTTCGGCAGCAGCTCCTTTGCTATTGGTTAAGTGCCGGTGGTTAATTTCTATTTACATATTTAGAACAGAAATGGATCCAGGCAGCTCAGAACAGACATTCATCTAGGGCCAGATTTACTAAGCTAGGTTTGTAAAAGTGGAGATGTTACCCATAGCAACCAATCAGATTCTAGCTGACATTCTCTAGTATGAAATAGAAAAGTGAGAGCTAGAATCTGATTGGTTGCCATGGGCAACATTTCCACTTTTCCAAACCCACAGCTTAGCAAATCTGGCCCTTAATGTTTAAAATGGAGCCTTGCAAACCACTGTTTGGCCTCTGCCAAAGCTTAATTATTTATGATAAACAATATATAAAAAAACACATTCTATTTGTTATGCAGCTTTTTAGGGGCTGTCTAACCAAAATGTGGACAGGTATGTACATTTTTTGTCTTCGTTATGGCTTCTTGGGGGAGATAATTAGTATCTTGTACCTATAGCTTAGGAATGCTGACGAGAAATCATGACTGATGTTTCTTCACACAAAAAAATAAATTTAACCCCACAGAAAACGAACATTTATTTGCGAATGGCAAGTTTTAGACAATAGATTTATATACAATATTTCACTTGCTTCCCCTTTAATAAGCAACATTTTTAAACTCAATGTAAGCCTTGCTATCTGCAAGTACTTCAGGGCTTCATAAATGTGCCTTGAAAGACAAAGGAAAGCAATAAAGAAAAACCATGGTCCCGCGAGACACGTGAAACTATTGCAGAATTAAGATAGCAATTAAAATGGAAGTATTTCCTAGCAGTGCCCCATTCCCTCATACACAGGAGAAAATGAAGTGTTTACTAAGATGCTCACACATTCTCTCACAGGTATTTAAATCATACGTTGCATTCAATATTTTGTATTAGCTATTAAAGGTTATAATAACATGTCACTGTGCTATAAGTAATAGTTGTAAAATGCCAGTTTCAGTTCTGAATATCTCAAATGAAATCATTGCACTGACTGCCACTTTAAAGCCCTATTCCAGAAGAAGCCCCAGAAAGTGCATGTTTAAGCTGCGTTTACTGAGTATCAATCAAAAGAAGACGGATAAATAAGTCTAATGGCAGATTTACTAAGCTGCGGGTTTGGAAAAGTGGAGATGTTGCCCATAGCAACCAATCAGATTCTAGATTTCATTTAACTATTACATACTAGAGAATGTCAGCTGAAATATAATTGGTTGCTATGGGCAACATCTCCCCTTTTCCAAACCCACAGCATAATAAATCTGTCCATAACTCTGCTATGAGAAAATCCCTGCTACTATATAACCCCATGAGGAGGGTCCACCACCTCCTGATAGAACTAGATCTAAATAACGCATCAGTTGGTCAGCGTCATAACTAGTATGAGAGAGGTGTCGCCCCCTGCCCCTCACACACACCTTGCTTTACCATCGCTGCTAATAGTGTGGCTGCTAAGACACCAGTGACACAGAAATTTCCCCTATGAGGAACATAAGGTGAAGGAATGCATGTGACAACTGACAGCCCCCCCCTTTGTCTGACAACCTGTACAGTAATTTATGTCACGACTCCAACATGGGGGAATCTGAAGGCCCAAACACTGCATAGTCTCAGCCAGAGAATGCCACACACTATAATAGACACGGCTGGGAGGAGAAAAATGGGACAGGCCGTTTAGATGATGGAAAATAGGAAGGGTGAGTGCAGTGTTTAACATGAAAATGGAAAAAAGCTAAACTTTTACAAATCAATACATATATAATTATTCATTTTGAATTTTTTATTTTTCCCGGGCCCCATTAACACAAGTTACGCCACTGCAGTTAGTCACTATTTACTACACATGAAATACCTAACCAGCGGCTCATAGAACCGGATCCAGAGCTACGAATTGTGACATTTTCCACATTTTAATAGTGGAAAACACCCATATTTTGCAATTGCCAAAGCACATGCACAACAGATTTCCAACAGGGATCTGGATCATAACAGACTTCCAATACGGATCTGGATCCTCAGAATATAGACTTTAGGAAAGTTTTTAGGACAGCGGGACAGGATGGGAAGGGGGTTGTTTAGGCAGGGTGCTGGTATACTAACTCCTTACACACACAGAAGTTTGGATATAGCTAAAGGAGCCCTATATCTGGATGCAGTCTGCTCTCACGCACATGGAAAGCTGAATACAGTACAGGATCCGGTTCCAGATCTCTGCTGACGCTGCACTTGGGGCCCTGAGCACACCCAATGTGGTGGTCTGGATCCGGTGCTATGTGTTCACAAAGAGAGTAGCAACTTATTCAGCAGTAACTTATTCACTGAAATGGGAAACCCGAGTGACATGTATTTTTTCTAAGGGCACTAAATACACTCAATACTTCCTTTTATGTCCCAAGATTTTTTTAAAAAACCTCATCGCTGTATTTTGGAAGGCAAATTCCCAGACCGCAAGGGTCATGGAGAGGAACTATTTATATATATAAATACATCATGCACTATATATAACCAGCAGTCTCCCTAGTGATAGACTCTCTGATCCCCTGTTGATTTCCTGTCTCTGAATTAGTATCATTTTACACAACATTTCAATTGATAGTGAAAGCAAAACACGTGTACTAATGAGAAGCATCTCGGAGCGAATACAGTGACGGGACATCAACTATGTTATATGAGTCATGGTCAGGAAAGCAACAATAGTTTTAGTAGTTTATGTCTTATGGTCAATCTTGGGATTTTATATGACAGAAACCAAAGGTCATTTATGAACTGACAGGGAGACAGTCAGATAACACTGAGCATGCTCACTGCACATCTTCATTACTGCAGCTGGAAATCCCAAAGTTAACGCTTTCACTGCTGCTCTTTCTTGATGTGTGTTCGCTCAGATGTTACAGTGTAAAATAATCCATAATATCAACTACTACCACTCAGGAATCCTGTTATTTAATGATTTCTAATTCTATTTATTACTTTGTTTTGTATGCGTGTTGATCAGTGTGTGTGTGTGTGTGTGTGTGTGTGTGTATGTGTGTGTGTGTGTGTATACAAGGCTTTCCCTTTAAAAACCGTGGCCTCGCTCTTTGCCCTCCAATAACAATAATGTTTACCCGCAGTGTGAAGCAGATGAATCTGGAAAAAATGTTGCATTTATTAATTTCCAGAATATATTAATGTTGTATCTTCTAATAATCTATAGCATTGTCTGATAGATTACAAATTCTGCTGATTCATTTAACACTGAGCAATTATCCACAACCTGGAAATGATCCTGTGCTCGCTTATGGGATGGGATAACTGATAAGAGAGAACTTAGCCCTAGGGAAGGGCTGAGTGATAAAGAACATCGTAAGATAAACAGGAAAAGAATGCAGATTTAAGCCATAAAGAATGTATGAGAGAAGAATTACAGTGAATGTGGTGCAGAAGAGTGCAACAAGATACAACAGGTTAACAATATTTAAATACTCATCTAATACTGCTGTATAGTGCACAGATTAGGGCTTACAAAGAAGGTGTTGCCCTTAGCAACTAATCAGATTTGAAACATAATTTTTCTGGAACAGTGCAGGTATTTTGTAGCTAATATCTGATTAGTTGCTACTCTACTTTACTTGTTTTAAAAGGATTGATACATCTATTACCAAATTTCTATTTGTGAGACCTTTTTTTTGCTATGAAACACAATCAGGGTTGTTTTCCCCATAAGCATTGCAGATCATCACACCCCGTCTTCGAAATGGGTTACTTTGCATCATTCAGAATCGTTCCAATGCATAACCGCCATGTTCGCACATGTGCAGTAGGTAGGCACTACATTTGGAATGCGTAAATGGTTATACGCCATTCTGGATGTGGTTCAAAGCTTGCAAATCCTTTAGACTAGGTCATGAGTTTATCATTTGTTTTATGGAAAATACTACTCTGATTACAAGACTTATATGGCCACTGCTATCTAGCACTGTGAAATAGATCTGTACTATGAGCACTCTGTGAACTTTGATCCAGTTATAGTAAACATCATATTCCTGGAGTTATAACATCATCACAGACTAAGATAACATTATTTGCACTTACAAATGAGAATCAGAAACAGACAGTCTTTAAATGAATGAATGAATGAAGTCCCAGGATGTGCCTTTCCTGTGAAGATGTGAGACTTCCAATATCTTCCCTGTATTTATACTGTTATTCCTTGAAATTAGGTTACAACAAGCCTGGACTGTAAACAGGCCTGCACAAACACAGTGATAGGAGAAGGAATTGTATTAGGAGAGAGAAGCTATTACAATTTGGCACTGACCATCATTTGGAGCTGGTCTAAATTTATTGGCTGTCTATGCCCAGCTGGGATTACAGATTGCTTCTATCATCATTTACTGTGAACTAAAAGCCAGGTTGTTCTGTGCTTACTGCTTGTAGATGTCCAAATACAGTTATTTTCTATATAACTCCTAAACCCCACATGCACCTGTACAGGACCCAGGAGAGGATCGAGAGTGGAGGGGAAGCCTCTGGCTGGGGGTCAGTACAGGACCCTAGAATGTGCAAGGAGGAGAAGAGGAAATGATGTTAGAGCATAGTTGCGGACTCTCCCAGAATGTCCAGGAGACTCCCGAAATTCTGGCAGTTCTCCCGGTCTCCCAGGAGAGCCGGCAAATCTCCCGCAAGGGACTTGAGGCTCGAGGTTTCCATGAAACCATGGCCTCAAGTCCTGCCCCCCTGCCTGGCAACACTAGTTTACGCAAATTGCTTTCAAAAGTCGGCAACCCTGTGTTAGAGGCTACTTGGATAGGAATAAGGGGAAGTGGATGAAGGTGCAAGTGTAATGACAGGCAACACAGGATGATCCACTAGATGAGACATCTGCCACATAGAGGGAAATACTTGTGTTAACTCTCTTTAAAAGCCAACTCTGACCTCAAAAATGCACCATTTTATAGCAGTCAAAATCCCCTCCTGAGACATCAGCAGAAAGCCAGACCATGGATAAATTTCTATCGCTGGCAATAAGGGGCACCTGTCTGTCTTTTTAAAATATGCTGCACAAAATATTATTGTATAAAGCAGTGAATGATGATTCTCATGACATGTTCTGTCTAAACTGGAAAAATATAGTAATAAAAGAAATAAAATCTGTGCTATTTTTGTGTTCCACAAAATTTGCTAAAACAAAATGTACAAATATATATATATATATATATATATAGGAAGGCAAGACATTAAACTGCTAAAATAAAAGGTCTGCCCCTAAAATAAATCAGGCATTAATAGCTGCCTAAGCTGCTTGAATACTGACTGACACGTTCAATGCTAAAAAATAATAAAATGTTAATCTTGAAATATAAAGATTTGATCCGGGTGGGGACGAGGTTTATGGGATTTTCATTCTAATACTACTTAGCAGGAAAAACAATGCTTCAAATTAAATTTAGTACTTTTTGGATTTCTGAGCTACAAATGGCTTATACAGTTTACCATAAATTGCTAAATATATAGTTTATTCAGTCACATGGCACCGTAGCAGTGCTAGCGATCTAACTGCATGGTAAATTATGTGAAGGCCAAATTATATGTCAGTGACCTATATATCTGTACACTTCAACGTCTCAGGGCATAGCACCACATTTTACAAGATAATAATGAAGCACAGCATGCATTCAAAAGCATGCCATCAGGCAGACTCGTGCACAATTCCCCACAGACAGAAATGAGCACATTATTTATTTAAAAAGCTTATCCTGAGGCAGGAAAGGTGCATATTGATTAAAAGACTATAATCAGAGCACAATTCAAAATAACAAAACTTTATTCTACAAGGGAAATAACTGTGCAAGTCGTTAATATATACAGATGCAGTGCTAGCACTCTCCCTGACCATTCCATATTTGTAATTCCCAGAGCAGAGACAAACAAAAAGATCAACAATTAATTTTAATAATGTATCTAACTTGTGAATCATAGCCGTCATAAAAATCAGCCACGCACAAGCTTCTTTACAAAAAAATACATTGCAAATACATTGCAGAAATCAGATCATTATTTTGGAAATGCAGAAGAATAAAATGACATGAATTTTTTTTTTTGTGGTAAAATGTCCTGTTTTTGTATGTGCACCATTGCTCTCATGACTTTATGTACAGGCTTTCTCTAATTGCGTTACAATGAAGTTTAAAGTGTGAATGTTACCATATGATTTTAATTTTACAGCTCCGTAGCTAGAGGGCATGCCCATTAATAGTGCCTCCAGGCATGTGAACAGGCCACACTGAGCAAAATTTACATAGTGTCACTCCTTATTGTACAGAAAAAACGACAATTGACAACACACTTCTTATGGTCAGCTAAAATGATCACTTATAGCGCTTTCACATCATCACCCTGAAAAACCCTGGATTTCTACATGGGTTTTTCCTGGGTGAAATGCCGGGTCAAAAAAAAAAGCTGCGTTATAAGTCCACAAAAACCCGGGAAATTCTCAGGTCTGACTCTTTCACATGTGCCATTAATTTCCAGGGTCTGCCCTGTCAAGCAACTGTAAACCATGCTAGAGAGGAGCTGTTATTGGCTGGAAAAAAAATATGTCATTTAAAAGGGACTTAAGTGCATCATAGCTGACAGGGGAATTACGCATGCAGAGTGCGTAATTCAACTGGCGTTCGTAGCCCAGGATCTGGCCATTGTGAGGAGAAAGGCGCAATTCATGGTAGAGTGGATACTCTTTACCAATATTTGCGCAGGAGAAGAGCCTACATCAAGCCAGATATCCATTCCGAGATACACCAACCTCACTAACTGGAGATTGTGGGTCAGAAACTGATGCCACACTAAGGGCCAGATTTCCTAAGCTGCGGGTTTGGAAAAGTAGAGATGTTGCCCATAGCAACCAATCAGATTTTAGCTCTCACTTTCATATTACATACTAGAGAATGTCATCTAGAATCTGATTGGTTGCTATAGGCTTTTCTCCACTTAATCTGACCCTTAAGCTTTCTGGGCAACTGTGGAAGCTTTTGAGGAGGAACAGTGGATGGCATACTTTCGGATGTCGCGTGGGACCTTTCGTTATGTGCTGGATCTCATCTCCCCAGCACTGTCCAGACAGAGCACAGCATTCTGGATCCCCATTCCACCCTGGAGGAGGATAGCCATTGTGCTGTGGTGGTATGCTACCCCCGGGGAATATCGCACAATATCATGCATGCTTGGAGTCGGGATTTCCATTTCAAATCTGGTGTGTGAGGTCACTGGGGCTTTGCTTACAAGCAATACAATGAAACTGATGCTACTTACATCATACCCTCCAACATGACCTATTCCATTAGGTACAAAATAATGCTTCTCAGTTTTCAACTGTAAGTTACTATGGTTACCACCTTTGTTGAAGAGGCAAATCATTTTTTAAATATCAGTTAATTAATTTAAACCAGGTGAGTGACAGTTGGAATCTCAGGAGTGGATTAAATTGTACCTAATTTAATGGGTCATGTTGGAGGGTCTGTTACATTTGTAATGTGTATAGTAACTGAAATATCATAAAATAACTCACTCACGAGTTGTTATACTAGTGTGGCCCAATGTGTCAGTCAGGGAGTGTTCTTAAGACAATAAATCCCCATTTATTTGTATTCAGTTATAAACTATCTTTCTTTTAGTGTTGCTGCTTTGTGTTAGTTCTAGAACTTGTGGAACTGCTTCCAGGGGTTAATGATATTGGTAATTTTCCTGCAGATATTACTACTGTTGCTATGTTACATCTTCACATTGTTACGTCTAGCTCACATTTCCACTGAAATACAAAATTAAGAAGTTAAATAAAGACTTTGTAACCTGACTGTTTCTCCTCAATTATTGGCACTAGACTGTATTTAAAAATGAAAATGTAGTAAACATTTCTGGAGAAAGAGTAATGACACCAAAAAAATTCACCATTTTCCACATATTCCGTGTCTCTTAACATAGAAACATAGGGCTGGATCCAGACTTAAGTGCTTGAAATTAGTTACTCCTGGGCTAAACTATGTTGATTACAAGGGGAGTCAAGGTAATTATATTCTTTGCATGCAGGGATATACCTTTGAATTGCTTACTGCACACAGATACTGACCAGCTTTACTTTTACACTGTTCTTTAGACTTGGGATAGGAAACATCACCTCTCAACTCTAATACTGTTTGCAACAGATGAAGTATGACTCCTCCTGCAATCAACATGGTTTAGCCCAGGAGTAACTCATTTTAAGCACTTACTTAAGTCTGGATCCAGCCCACAGAATGTGATGGCAGGTAAGAGTCCCTTGGACGCTATACTATGCTCAGTGAAAAACAATATACTGACCCTATACCCAATTTCACGACCAATTTAGTTTAGGATATTCTTATGTTTACATTGTTCTATTGTGTTAGCCTCTACCACCACAGATGATAGGCTATTTCATTTATCAACTACCCTTTCGGTGAAGTAAGTTTTCCACACATTTCCTATAAATTAGACCCCGTGCTGTTATCATATCTCTCCTCTTCCTTCTCTGCTCCGAGCTATACATATTTAGTTACTGTCGTCTTTCTTTGAATGTTTTGTGATGCATGCCATGCACCATCTTATTTGCCCTTCTTTGACCTATGAAGTGTCAGTACTTCTCCCTTTCAGCTATTAGTTTCTCTGCCTATGTAACCAAGCATCTGATTGTCTCATTGCTTAGTTACATTGCTTGCCTACCTTTTAACTGATACTAACAGGCTATTTGCAATTTTAGGCCTGATGCAGACTTATATAATGACAGGCTATTTCCATACAACACGTAGGATAGTAGCCTGTCATTATGTACTGCACATGCATTCTGCAGCAGACCTTCTTAGGGTCAGCACCTGGCCCACTTACCATGAGTCATGTATGCTAGGTTGGATCTGAAAAGGTAATTGTACAGTAAAGGCTCTACATAGCCCTTACATATGATCAGGGACGTAACTAGGGGTGTGCGATAGGGGTGGCCACACAGGGCGCAAAGCTTAAGGGGGCACCAGTAAGTTAATATTTAATTCAGGCTCATGGGGCACCATTTTTCCTTTTTGCCCCTAGCACTAAAATTTCTAGTTACGGCTCTGCGTATGATGCACCATTCCATACATTGCCTTCCGCATGTGGAATATTTAAGGTACATGTGAATTGAGTGCAGGGGTTGCCCTCCCCTTCACATGTACAGAGTTCTGGATAGCAAATTCCATATCTGCTATTAAGTCTGTATCAGGCCATTTATTTTTAAATAAAAATAAGTCTTATACCATTATTATAACACCAATATAATAGCAGAATAAAAGTAAGTCTTCTACCATTATTATAACACCAATATAATAGCAGAATTGTTTGTTATAAGAAAGTAACCTGTTAATAAGTATAAAGCCTTCTTCAGTAACGTCCATGCCGGCTGCTTAAGTCTCTTGCAGGTAATGGTGTTACATATAAGCCATTATACTCTATCTATGCCTTATTGTTATTCTCCATTGCTTTAAGGATGAAGGCTTGAACGCATTGAACATATCTTTTTTTCAACCTATATAACATAACTACATAAATATGTAATAATATAACAGTACACACATTGTGAAGTTAAGCATTTTATATATAATGTTATATATCAGCCCAATGTAGAAGCTCTATATATTTAATGACAAGAGACAGGGCCTTCACAAAATTATGCAATAAAATACAATACGTTTTACTGTAATGAAAAACGGACATAAAAAGCTATATCGTACTTCAAATAAATTGAACATTTAAGTAAAATAATGGTGAAAGAAAAGAAAAAAATATTTTGAAAATGTTGTTATAACACTATAACAAGTAAGATGGAAACTAACTTTGTTTTATAAGATGGACTTAGCTTTTCTCCAAGGATATATAGAAATCACAGTTGGTTGTAATGGAAAAATGAAGACACTGTAAAACTTGTTGTAAAACTGCAAAACTCTGGTTTTATTTTACGTGCTAAAGAAATTTTCAAAAGTGTGTTTTGTGATTGTTTATTATTGTATGTGCATGCTATGGAATGTTGTCAAGCAAACCTCAGTATGTTGAATGTCACTAATGGCCCTTGTGTTCAGCTGAAATATATATTCACTGAGTTGTGGCATCTTGGCGGATTTTGCAGTTAAAAGCAGACGAACTCAAAAAAAGTATAATTGTGAATCTATTCTGAGGTTTGTTCAAGAAATCTGGACCTGGAGCTTGTAATAAGTCATTTCCGGATAGACTGCTGGGTGACCGTGGAAATTGCCATACCATTCCTGGCTGGCCTCCTGCTACTGCTAAAAATGCTCTGTGCGGTGGACCAGGCAATGTCTATGTTTACTGGCTGCAATCTGTGTGACACTTACACTGAGCAGAATGTTGTATTCACAGGTCAGACAGTGCCATTTGATATATATACTGCTTCATGTTAGAGGTAACCTGGCTTATTGCCAGGGCTTTTTGGTGAAAAAAAAATAAATAAATCCGGTCCCTTAAAAAACTCCAGGGCAGACCCAGGAAATTCTGGGTCACGGGTCTGCCCTGACATTGTGAAGGGGCTGCGTGTGGCTTCCAGGAAGGGTCTTGTTTACTGTTGCTTAGCAACAGTAAACAAATCCCTCCAATCGGGTACATTAGATGAGATGCCGGTTGAAAAACCTGGGTCGACACCTTTCACATTGCCGTTTACCGGGGTGCGACACAGGAAAAAAACCCCTTCTTTTTCCTGTGTCTAAGTGTCGGGTTATTAGTCCAGGGACCAGGACCCCGGTACCTTTCAGATCACCACCAAAAACCTGGGTTTATAGTGGCAATCTGAAAGGGGTTTAACATTGCTCATATACAGTAAGGGCCAAGAGTCCAATGCAGAACGTTTGCAGAAGTAAAACATATGTAGGCACCAGCCACAGGACATATCAAAGTCCAGGGTGACAATGAAGGCTAAGACTCCAAAACTATATGAGATGACTGGGCCAACACTGATTTTACCTTGCTAAACATTGGCTTTTTCAGTTGTTATTTAATAAAATATTACTACATATTAAAAACATTCGCTTTGGTAATTAATAGTGAATCCTCACACAAAGCTTAAACAGCACAACTATAAAAAAAAAGCACTATACATAACATTGGAGTAACCTTGTAATTGTGACATATTACCTTGCATGACCATTTTATGAATGTGCCAGCACCATATAATAAGAAAGTAATCTGTAGAATATACCTGAACACCTGACTATACCCCACTCAAAGGAAGTCAGGAAAGTACTGACTGAAAATGTGAATCTCCTTCTTATCTCCCAGACCTGTTCAGTAAATATTTAAATAGCTTAATATTACCAGATGTCCCACCTAGGCTTAGTAGCAGTTCAGTTCTATGCAAAGCTGCCCACTTATACACCTTATATTAAATTTGGAAATGAATTATTTTATTGTCATTCAACTATTAATTATTAAAATAATTTTTCTGTTGTAATTTCATTGCATCTTAGTCTAACTTTTTATGGACATCAAGATTTTTGTTTTTGCAGATTGGCACTATGTAATATAATGAAAAAATTATAAATATTCATTTGGATACTTGGTTTTTGACCTATCCAAAAAAAACTGTAATCGAACTGCATTCAGACATGAAACCAAAAATATGCAACCACAAGATAACGGTTCTATAGTGTTCGTAATGGGTACTTACTGCATGAGTATGTTCGATGAACTCATTATATTCTCATCCTAGTCCCAACTCCACAAAATTGAATTCATGCATTATAAAACAACCTACACAAGTGATTTAGCAAACTATGCCTTTAAATAAAACAATATTCCATTGGTTCCATGTCAATAATGTGTTGGCCAAACAACTGAAATAAAAACAATATTTTGTGTAATTTGCAGCTGTCACAATTGTGCGCATTAATTACGATTTAAGTTAATCTCACAACTGAAATAAAAACAATATTTTGAGCAATATGCAGTTATCACACTTGTGTGCAGTAATGTATGATTTAAGTTATATTCACATCATAAATTCTGTAAGGAAAAGCAAAGTTAAAATTGTGAATAAACAAATATGAATGTTTTGTGCTACATATTAATGGAAAATGTGAATTTAGGTTTGTTTTGAGGTACTTACACAATCTCATCATTTTGGAACTCTAGTTGTCCACATGTATCTTCAAAGTCTTCCCCTCCACCTCTTGCTGTGCCCTCAACTGTTTTATAGGGTACAATAACAGTTCCTCGAGCTCCAGAGGTTCTCAGCACTTTTACCTCCATGGTGCCAACACTCTCACTAATATGGGTAAGTGCTTCCTCAAATGTAAAGATACCGGCATGATCATCATCAAAGATGGTAACTGTGGCTGTAGAGGGTGTTCCGAGGCATGCAAGAGATGTTACATGGTTGTATTCAACATTTACTTCTGTGATCTCAGAGTTAACTCGAACATTGCTAAGGTGAACCACAAAGTTTTCATCTTCTTCAAAAATGTCATCATCAATAATGCCAACTCTTATCTCTTTTTGGGTCTCACCAGGTTTAAATACAACTGTCCCTTCAGTAAATTCATAATCTGAACCAGCATTGGCTGTGCCATCTTCTGTTCTGAAATCTACAAACACGGTGTTGGTCAAATCCCCTCCGCGACGAACAATTGTTAGTGCCACTGTCCCACAGTTTTCTAGGCACTGGTAAGTTACCTGTTCAAAGTAAATCTTACTGATTGGGTCATTTTCTACAACTTCATTGTTTACTTCATGCATGCTGACTGCTTTCCTTGCTTGGTCTGCTGCATGTCTTTTCAATATATTGCCAGCACCAGTCATCAAACGTGTAGCTTGTATACGATAAAATGCTCTGCTTTTTTGTTGTTGACTTAAAACTTGATAGTTAGCCAGCTCAATCAACTGTTCCATTTCTTTATCAGGGTGTTTTTGCTTTAGTTCTTTCAGGATTCTTGCCATATCCCTCCTTGCTTCTTCATCATCTTGGTCCTTCTGGTCAGCTTCTTGAACTAATGAGCCATCAAGGAAGTTCTCTGTATGTGAGTTGAGAACTTTTCCATCCATTTCGATATCAGCTTTGGATGAAGGTCTATCACCTTCTGTCTCAATAATCATTCCCCTTTGTTTACCAGCTCGGTACCTCTTGTAGACATATTTATAAAACAAGAGCCTTCTGTCTGCAACCCAAGCAAACACCACACAAATTGGAAAGAAAAAGAAAGTGAGCAAACTTTCCCATACCTCGACTATACCAGGTGAAAACACGGATAAAATCATATATAACCAAATGTAAGCAAAAATGCTCCATGCTGCAGTGACAAAGAAAACTCTGAGATGCTTTATCTTCCTTATTTCTCCATCGGGTACAACATAAACACAGATGGCAATTATGATGAACATATTGAATGCAGCACTACCTACTATGGTACTGGGACCAAGATCTCCTGCTTGAAAGTTATGTCCACACACTTCAATCACAGAAAGGAGAATTTCAGGAGCAGATGACCCAAGAGCCATGAGGGTCAAATTGGAAACAGTCTCATTCCATATCCTCACTGTTGTCTTTGTGGTTTCACCATTGGATTTTTTGATAGTTATTTCCTTTTCTTGAGAAGTAATGACTTCAATAGAGGACATGAATCGATCAGCTATGATTGATACTCCAAGGAACATGTAGACCATTGCAACAAAGTATACTGTAGCTCTTGCAATTTTGTCGCCATATGATGGATTCTGTGGCTCCCAAATTGGTAAAATGACTCCTTCCTTGCAATAATAGGTACCAGTACATATTCTAGTTTCATTTACTGTCTCTAGAGCTGGTGTCGTTTCGCCACATATTGTTCCCACATGGCACAACAGAGGCACAAAGATAAGCAGGTAAAACCCAGCAGGAAAGGTAGATACTTTTCTCAATACAAACATGATGACGACTACACAAGACAACCCTCTGAATGTCTAGCAATCTGAAAAAATAAAGAAACAATGGATTAATTTTCATCATCATATTTTGTTATATTAGAAACAAAATTAAATTAATTTTTTTTATCCCATTAGAAATAATTGAATTGAAATTTCTTTTATAGTATTAACATAAAATTTCTGGCACTGCTATCACCATCATAATGCTTTACTTAATCTTTCATTAGCTGTTCAACTGCATAGAATAAAACAAACAAAACAAGTTCACAGACTTTGTGGGATTTAAGTACTTTGCCAATGTGCATTGTACTTCGCTTTGCTCATGCTCGCAAATGCAGTCCTGAAAGAAAAGCACTATGACTAGTTATAATAGGACAACAGAGGGTAAAGATTGAACTCTGGTTGGGAAGAGGTCGAGATTAAAGACATTTTTGGTGTTTCATCATTTTCTTCTTTATTTTCTGTAATCCAATGAGCCTGATGTTGCTGCTCAGGCTCATTGGATGCTGGTTTGGACACAAAGAAAGGCAATGGAGGCACTTTGGGCTTGATCAAGAGATACAATATTATCGCTATTTAGGTGCGTATATATAGGATCTTAAGAAATTAGCATCATTGCACATGCGCAATAGTAATAGTGCAACGCTTTCTACGTAGAGGTTAGGATCCTAAATTCGGTAAGCGTGGACCTGTGAATCGATCGCAAGCAATTAAGATCCGAAGTGCTGCGTAAATCTAGGAACCGAAGGATTTGCATAGATATGGGCGGGGGGAGGCATTGAGATGAGGGAAAGTGGGCGCGAGCAGACACTTAGGATCTTAAATAAATGCAACTGATTCACTTAAGATCTCAAATGACAGCGCAGAGTTAGGGTTAGTCAATGGTGGTCTAACTTTAAGATCCGCCGCTGTTTGCAAGGGGAGTGACTGTTTATTCAGTGGGTTGTAACCTGCTCCGACCTGCCACTTAGATGTGTATATTTGAGATCCCATCATGAGCAGATCTCTGAATCAGGCCCTTTGTTTCATTTTATGGGTGGGCTCTGGTCCAGTGGGATACTGAGAATAT
Source organism: Limnodynastes dumerilii (assembly GCA_011038615.1). Taxonomy (NCBI): domain Eukaryota; kingdom Metazoa; phylum Chordata; class Amphibia; order Anura; family Limnodynastidae; genus Limnodynastes; species Limnodynastes dumerilii. Next base: position 152,722 of record WWET01001098.1, on the reverse strand, counting down.
GTCTCTAGGGCTGAATTCGGGCGCTAATGTGTAAGTGGGGTTGATAGTAGGCCCCCACTGATTGGTCATCAGTAAAGCAAGTCTTAGCTTATTTGGCCTGCACTCCCTTCTGTCACCATCTAGCAAAGCTGATTTTATTGTTATTATGTTTATTTTAGTTGTTTATTATTATTGTTTTTATTATTGTTAATAAATTTAAGGACTCTGGACCAGATTCACAGATCCGTATTTACTACGTGCACGTTTTTACGCACGCATGTAGCAAGGCCACACCCATGACACTCCCCTCGGCCGGACGGGTTTTCGATGACTTCCGCCTCCACAGGGCATCCTTAAGTCTACATGTATACTTATGCGCGTAAGTATATACGTACATACATAAGTACATACATACCTGCGTATTTATCTAATGCCCATTTAAAGGCTTCCCCCGCCCAGTTTCGCATAACTTCTACCATACGGATAAAAACTACGCCCCTCCGTATGTACGTCCTTAAGTGCGATTCACAAGTCCGTGCCAAAAGTCCTTACATAAATACTACATAATGTGCGTGGAAAAAGTTACTACGCATGCGCAGTTACTCAGCTCCTAAAACTATGCACGCAAAACCTGGCAAATACGGATCTGTGAATACGGTCTGATTATTTTAGGTAAGGTGGGTATGTTTAATGATGTGGCTTATACTTAAGATCAAGCTGCCAGACTCAACATTAGGGGGTTTGTAACTGAATTGGGCAGACAAGGAGCATTCCAGGGTAGGAAGAATGCAGTTAGTTATATACACACCATCAAGACTGAGGGCCAGATTTACCCAATCAGATTCTAGCTCTCACTTTCTTTTTACATACTAGAGCAGTGTTTCTAACAGTGCATGATTTCCAGGGCTCACTGCTGGAGCACAGGTGTGTTCATTACTAACTGTCACATTTTAAAAGCTCCACAGGTGCTGCTCATTATATCACTTTGATTCTTTAAGGAAACCTAGAAAATATGGACTGTTAGGGGGGGTCCTGAGGACCGAGGTTGAGAAACACTGTACTAGAGAATATCAGCTAGAATCTGATTGGTAGCTATGGGCAACATCTCCACTTTTCCAAAGCCGCAGCTCAGTAAATCTGGCCCTGAGAGTTTTACACCTGTTTGAAGGTGTTTCATCTGCAGGTGGACACAATCATTGAAGATGATGCTCTTACTGTAAGTTGCTGCCCAACAGAAAGATATATCAAGTGATAATATGTTAATATGGTTTTTTTCCATGCTTTTTTAAGAGTAATTCACTCCTATTTTGCAACCAGTTTTGCATTAGCCCCTAATGTAATTTCATCTAGTAAGATAAAACATTAAATACTTATTATTAAGTGGTTGCATTAATTGTTCATTGAGAATAAAATAAGAATATAACAACACAATTATATTTGTAGAAATAATCACGCTCATGCCAACAGAAACAATTATTATACGATTTGCACTTACAGAAAAATAATTAGGCTATGAACCACATCTGAATTGAACATTGCGGTTTGTGGAAATTCCAGACAGACAGTTAACATGTAGCATTTTGTAATAATAACGCTACATAAGAAATCTTCCTAGAAAGCCAACACAACCCTTCTGATGCAGGGAATTTATACAGGAAAACCTACATCTACCACTTAAAATACGTCACTCAAAGGAGAGTCTTTTACAGGAGTTATGATGGAAAAAGGCAATGCAATGCTGCAAATGATATTTAACCAACATAAGGAAGACTTATTGTTGAAGATGTAGATGTGGGGTCATCTCTGGCAGCAAGATATTTATTACTATATATTTGTTTGTGTCTTTATAGCATTGTATAGTATGTCACAAAATTACTTGCAATGAGGTATTACTTTCTAGAGGTACAGGGCCAGATCCAGAGCTATGTTTCCATTGCGTTTCATCGCATAGCGTATTTTCTAGGCACTCCCCTTGCTCGTATGTACGTTGGCCATTTTACGCTTGCCAAACCCTACCTTAACTTTTCAAAGCGTGACTACTGATGTACATAAAGTATTCACGTACATAAGTGTCTAAGCACGCCCATACTGTACGATTTAAATACCTCACCCCGCCTCCGAGGCGTAATTACGGGTGTCGTTAGTTCGTAAGCACGCTGTTGATATAAGGCTAGTACGTATGTTCAGAGTTAGGCAGGTAAAATGGTTGGTTTAAAAACATAATGAAATAACATCCATTTGTGCTCTAAAGACATTGCTATGTATGAGATAGATCATTAAGTTGCTGATTTGAAGGATGCAGCTTAAGTCTAACAAACAGAAAAGACACTGCAAGAGTCTGAATCTCATATGTGTAAACTGATTACACCATATGGTTGGTTTTGTTTGTGAAACATTATTCATTATACGGGTCAAATAATTCAAATTAAGCACAATACTGATTGACTATAATTACCCATATAACCTGATTAATGTATACATGGAATGGCGGGTTTTGATGAGATACTGCAAACCTGACCTGACATGGGCAACAATCATGATAAACATTATGTCTGACATAGGTGTACGCGTAAGAGAATCACTTTTTCAGCAGCACCCATAATTATAACAATTATGAAAGAAAAGTATTGCTTCATTTGTTGCTTAGTACATGCTCGATTTCAACAATTACTAGACGCTAAAAATAAAGAGAAAGAAAGAGAGAGAAAGAGTAAAAGAGTGAGAGAGGAAGAAAGAGAGAGAAAGAGTAAAAGAGTGAGAGAGGAAGAAAGAGAGAGAAAGATTAAAAGAGTGAGAGAGGAAGAAAGAGAGAGAAAGAGTAAAAGAGTGAGAGAGGAAGAAAGAGAGAGAAAGAGTAAAAGAGTGAGAGAGGAAGAAAGAAAAGGAAGAAAAAGAGACAGACAGGCAGAGAGGAGAGGTGGGGAAGAAGACAGGAGCAGAGGCAGGACTACCATTGGTGCAACAGGTGCAATGGCACAGGGGCCCATGCTGATACAAGGGCCCACAGCCTTCATCACTGCACTGCCAAAGCTCCCCACCAGGTTACCTGGGATATCATCAGGGCCAAAGCATATTTTTTGCACCTGGACCCACAACTCGCTAGTTCTGCCTCTGGAAAGGAGACAGAGAATGAAGAGAGACAGATTGTGGAGTTTAATATACTCTGATTTATCAAAATTGCAGATTATGATTTATTTGCAGTCACATTTATAAAGGCAATTGTGTGATGAACTTTAGACGAAGACCCTACCTATAGATTTCTGAACCATCTCCACTGCATAGGTCACACCCTTAGTATTCCCACTTTCAAGTGATAACACCGTTAACCATGCACAGACGACTGATAACTAAACCCTAGCAAGTTTTTCACTTTGTCTGAATGTAATATGCAGCGTTTAAGGATTCTGGACTCCTCCCTCCCCACATTGGAGGTGTCATTTATCAGAGGTCTGCATAGAGCAGTCCTGATCAGGTCACATGAATCAAAATATACAAAATCTGCTCCAATGTTGCCAAAAAAAAAGGAAAGTCATGAGTGCAAATAGAATCTTTTTTTTATTATTATTTGCACTTTACCTAAATTGGGACTTTATTCAATGAACCTCAGAATCCGGGGCATACAATCAGGAACAATTAGGGAAATGGGTGTATTTGTAAAGCTGAGGTTTGAGAAGAAGGAAACAGCTGCAGTCTACAGTTTAGAAAAGGGAGAGACAAAATGAAACAAGAATTCAATTAGAGACCACAGATAATAGAGGAAGAGACCAGAGTAGAGATATAGAGGACAAAAGAGAGTCAGAAATTCATGAGAGGGAAAAGCAGAGATTGCGGCCTGGATTCACACCACCGGACGTATTGCATATATACCTTTTTACCTAATCTACTTATCGTTTTCTTACGTAGATTGCGTATATGTGCATATACGCAATCTACGTAACGAAACAATGCATAGAGTACGTAAAAAAGTTACGACGCATGCGCAGAAGCAAATATCGGTAAAATACGGACGTATATGCAATATGTCCAGTGGTGTGAATCTGGGTCTGCATTACTAGTATTTAGTTCCTGCCATTAAACCTCAGACAATACGTAGTAGTTACAAACACTCTTTGGGCCCGATTCAATTAACCATGATGCCTGGTCACTGTGCTTTTTCCGCAAATTTACATTGCAGATTTTATCTTGTAAAGGTGCGTATTAAAATCCGCAAATTTTTCGTACCGTGATAGACAGGAATAGGCGCACTTCACAATTAGTCCCGTCTTCACGGTCAACTGAATCGGGCCCTATGTGTTTTCAAGAATTTTCTGAAGAGTCAGGTACCACATCACTGTTGGAACAAGAAAGCAGATTTTACCAAGAGTGTGAAGTTATACAACGTAACAAATATACCCATAGCAGGACATGTTTTTAATGTGTCATGTTATGTAGCGACACCTTGCTGGCGTAATACATATTTGTTAATGTCCATCAAAAGTTTTTTTTAAATGATTACTACTTATTTTGTAGATTTTTTTTTTACTTATCAATATGTTAACCAATGTAAGGGGATATTCTCAAATGTTATACAGCATATATGCCATAGAGACACCCATTTTCACTAAGCAATAAGCCATATTAAAATCTGTACCCCTGATTTGACTTTCCCTCGTCATGGAAAATCAGACCCCATTAAACTAATTACCAAAATAAAATACAGACTGCACCCTAGCAATCGCAACACAGTACAAACTTTCAGGCCCATGTATGCTTCTAGCCTTCCTTTCCTGCCTTGTATGCCTCCAGCTCACCTTTCCTGTCCCTGTATGCCTCCAGCCATCCTTTTCTGCCATCCTGTATGTCCCTTCATTGTGTTCAGTCATCCATTTTTCCCCCTATATGTATCCAACAATCAGTTCTGTCCCTGAATCTACTTACCCCATTTATCTCCTTTCTCTATTCCCCTTTGCTGCCTTCTCTCTTTTCTTTTTACTCAATCCTCCAGTGACGCCCTCTTTGCTGGGATTTGGCTGATGTGACCTAACAGATGCGGCCATGTCATTCACATCAACAGTATTAGTAATACAGGGTTCCTATGGGAGCCCTGTAGGACCAAGTCTGTTTCCATGAATAACATGGCCACATATGTTAGGTCTCCAGTAGACACACAGGGCAATCGTCTAAGTGCAGACTATGGCTTCTGATCCTCCGAAATCATCACAGAACTTTATTTCTTTATTACTAACTTGGTCGTGATCTACTAGTGGATGCCCTGCAATCTCCCAGCAGTTTGCAATTAATGTTTTGTCCAGGTCTGCCATAGAACGTTGTTGTAGCTATATAGCCTTAAGCTGGGTACACACCTATGCAATTATACTTGAGATGTGATGATCCTTACAGTTTCACTGAGACAAGTCATGATGAGCTGCCCATTCAAGTGTACACGCTATACAAACTACTATACCAGCAGATCTGAGATCATCATCTCACCTAAGCATTTGCTCCGCACTCCACACACACTGTACAGTGAACTCAGTTTTAGGCAAAGGAGAACCCACTTGTAATTTTAGAGTATAATTTCCTTGTGTAGAAAAAATTTTGGCCAAAAAAAACAATTTGCATTTCTTAGTATGTGATTTCATATAAATTACTAAAGTTCTGTTTGTGGTGAAGAATGTTCTATAAAATCAATGATGACTTCAGCAAGAATAAGTGGTGAGATTTCTAAAAAAAAGGAAGCTACAAAAGAGGAAGACATTCTTTAAAACTTCTTCTAAAGTAGTCCACAGCAAAATAAAGCAGTCTGAGACATGTACCAGTTCAAGGATAGATGTCAAAATTCTTCAGGCATTTATATTACTAAGCTTATTACTTTTGTGATCTTCACGTTAAGACCAGCTGTTATTGATAAAGTTTCATGTTTTTTTTTTATAGAACAAGGACCTAACCAAGGAGAAGATGCTTGTTTTTCCTCCATGCATTGTCAGTATGGGGATACCATTTCCAACTGAATAGTTCACATAAAACCTTCCTGATGTGTGAATCAAAATACGTTTATTTATTGTAAGATATAGAGATCTTTATTTTGCTTTCCATGTATTTTAATTGGAAACTGTAGAAAAAATATTGCTATTGCCAACTGAAAGAAGCATTTGAGAAGTGTTCCTGACCAAGAGGTGACCCAACAATCATAAATCATTTTTATATTTGAAGGTGATGGAAAAAATGTATTGATGATGCTACTACATAGTCATAAAGAGAAAGATGAAGAAAGATGGTTTCTCTGAACAGTTTCTGACCTTGCGGCAAGACTAGCCAAACCCCAGGCACAAGGTGACCATAGAACATGGTGCCAAGGTTGATGCCGGAGGATCGACCCCCCCGACTGAAACAGTTAGGAGAGAAGCTCTAAGCATCGTGATACCTACAGTTGTCATCACTGTGCTGCTGGAAACATCATAGCTAATCTGTCAGCAGTTTCAGTAGGTGGCCGGGAGGAGGAGCCGCAGCATTAATAAACCTCTGAAATGGCTCCTCAAGCATCATGCTTCTCAGCTCAGCCTATTAGCACACACCGCACGGTAGAGAAGAGAGGTGGAAATCTTTAATAGGTGAATGTGGTCCCTTTCAGGACCGACTTAGAGACCTAGGGTTGGATCCACAGTTTGGAACGTCACGCAATATGCAGAATTCAGCTGACATACTGGCAATGCTCATTACATGTCAGATGTTCCATGTTCATATGTGTGCATCTCGTCCGCCTGCCTAAACTCGGTAAGGTGGGCGGAGGAGAATTTGAATTTCACAGTAGGGGAGGTAATAGGGACTTACAAGCGGATCAGCGGTCGGAATGGCAGTGACAGGAGAGTTCACCCCTCTCTTCTGTGCAGACTGACAGACCCCGGCATGTATGGAAAGCCTGTGGGGGTCTGCATCCGGTCTCTGATTATGTTCATCACATCTTTTCTTCTTGTCCACCAACGTCTTATGGTGTTGAAGAAGCTGATGTTATTTGATTAGGATAGTCTCACGCATTATGGTATAACAGCCAATACTGCAATTGAAATATCACTTTGTGGCCTGCAATTAAAGGCTCTTAAAACAGGCTTTCATTATTTACAATTACTTTTGAATTTCTATGGTTGTTATTTCAAAAACATTAAAACAACAATAAAATATTACGTCTGCTAAATCTCAAATTTTATAATACTAGTTTGTTAAATTGTAAACTTTATTGTGTTCCAACTTAGGGGGTTATTAAATTTGGGACAGGGCTTTATCCTCCCCATCTACTAATAGTAATGTCAGCTACAAGATGGACTACTTAAACAATCAGCAGTGTCCAATGTTAACCTGGGTACAAGCTATACATTTATTGAGGACATACACTCAATGGCATATGGCAGGTATAGGCAACCATCAGTGCTCCAGGTGTCTGAAAACTACAACTCCCAGTTTGTTTTAACAGTTTAGACATAGGTGATACCTGGCAAAGCATTATGGCACTTGTAGTTTCACAACATCTGGAGTGTTACAAATTGTCTATGGGGTAGATCCAAAGGTCCGTACGACAGGGGAATTACGCATGCGGCATGCGTAATTCCCCTGTCATCTATGATGTGCGCATGCCCACATCGTCATTACACGTGCGTACTGGCAGGCATAAGTAACATGGCCAGTACGAAAAAGGGGGGATACCCCTTTACGACTACATCTACGGCCGTAAGGCCTAGTCGTAAAATTTAAGGTAGGAATCTGGACCTTTCCTAGCGAGAGCTACGCAATCATACTTACAGACCCTTGCACACACGTAATGCATGCACGGGTCTGGATCTGTTCCTAAGACTGTAACATATCTCTGTGTTCCTTCACATTATGCCCAGAACAGACATGAACACAACACACTGCTGAGATCCCATTGCAGGGAAGGGGAGTGAGAGTGTAGTCAGTGTGCAGTAAGGGTGCTTTCAAGCAAATGAATACAAGCCAAACCACAACACTAGCAAAAGCACATACTTTTTTTTTCATATCATTTAATACTAATTTTGGTCATGAGTATATTTTTAGGACATTCACATTGCTCACAAAGGACCAGTTCCAGACTTACACTTGTGCTGCGTTAGGAGTATGGGAGGCGACTTCCCTCGCTGACAGAGTTCCAAGCACAGGACCCTACCTATAGATTTCTGACCCATCTCCACTGCATAGGTCACACCCTTTCTGTAATATGTAAATACCCTCCCACCTGCTCTCGCACCTGCACTGTTACACATGAAAAACAACCCAGTTCTCTGGATCTCATGGACCCAGAAAGGAACCAATATTGCTTTATGTATGCATCGGCAAATGCAAAAAGTGGGCGGCCTTCAATCAAAGCAATTGGAAAACCCTTTTGAGGTGAAAATTTTAATCTGCAATTTTCAGCTACTGTAACAGATGGAAACAGACGAATTTCGTGCCTAAATTCCATCATTGCGCTCAACTGAAACTGCGTCATTTAGAGTTTGGCTAGGAGAAAAAAAATAGCACTATTTCTGCACAGTTTGAATTTGTCTCTCCTGCAGTTCAGTATACAGAGGTGTGGGTTTGCTGCTGGTTGAATTTGCCTCTCCTGCAGATCAGTATACAGAGGTGCAGGTTTGCAGCTGGTTGAATTTGCCTCTCCTGCAGTTCAGTATACAGAGGTGCAGGTTTGCAGCTGGTTGAATTTGCCTCTCCTGCAGTTCAGTACACAGAGGTGCAGGTTTGCTGCTGGTTGAATTTGCCTCTCCTGCAGTTCAGTATACAGAGGTGCAGGTTTGCTACTGGTTGAATTTGCCTCTACTGCAGTTCAGTATACAGAGGTGCGTGTTTGCAGCTGGTTGAATTTGCCTCTCCTGCAGTTCAGTATGCAGATGTGCAGGATTGCAGGTGGTTGAATTTGCCTCTCCTGCAGTTCAGTATGCAGAGGTGCAGGCTTGCTCCTGGTGGAATTTGCCTCTCCTGCAGTTCAGTATACAGAGGTGAAGGTTTGCTGCTGATTGAATTTGCCTCTCCTGCAGTTCAGTATACAGAGGTGCATGTTTGATGCTGGTTGAATTTGCCTCTCCTGCAGTTCAGTATACAGACGTGCAGGTTGTTGCTTGTTGAATTTGCCTCTCCTGCAGTTCAGTATACAGAGGTGCAGGATTGCAGCTGGTTGAATTTGTCTCTCCTGCAGTTCAGTAAACAGAGGTGCAGGATTCCAGGTGGTTGAATTTGCCTCTCCTGCAGTTCAGTACACAGAGGTGCAGGATTGTAGCTGGTTGAATTTGCCTCTCCTGCAGTTCAGTATGTAGAGGTGCAGGTTTGCTGCTGGCTGAATTTGCCTCTCCTGCAGTTCAGTACACATTTAAAAAATGGTGTCAAATCCTAGTCTCACCCATTGTCTTACCTATAAACCAGCACACATGCTAACTATCATTGTGACACATCCCTCTCCTCCCATTGCTAAATATAGTCAGATGTCAGATCTGCTATTGTTTTATGATATCTGGAAGTTTCATTGAGTGACCTCTTGTTGTTATAAGGATCTCTTAAAGTCGCCACAAAGGGCAAACACATTTATCTCAGCTGCAGTGCAGCCAAAGCTTTTATCCACTTTCTGCAACAGTTCAGAAATATTTATATCATTTGAGATACCTTTAATGTATTTTGAAATGCATACCCATCGCCTTGGCAGCGAACCAACTCCCTGAAGACGTGCAATGCGTACATTACACAAACCCTGTTGTGTGTGTGTCTCTCTTTTTTATGAAGTATATAATTTATTTTATTTTCCATTAAGCAAGTCATCAAACTAGAATGGCCTCTGAAGAAGATCGTAGCAGATTATAAAGATGCATTGGCTTATGCTCTAATGCAATGCTCATCGAGTCCCTTTTTATTGCATAAACATTATGGGGCTAGATCCAGTCCTCCACTTAAGCTGCGCTTAGAGCGCTGAGCTTAGTAGCAGCGGAAATCCAAAGCTAAATCACGAACTTACGAATAGGCAACCCTGCCTTAAAACTTCTGCAATGTCCCCATATAAAATGGCCTAAACCAGCCTCTACTGTACCACTACCACATAGTTGTCAGCTTCCGGAAGCATGGAGGCAAGGCTTCAGGGCATGATTTATGCAAAACACTGCTTGAAGCCCCGCCCCCTGTCTAATCAGAGCTGCCATCCACAGTGCTATTAATTATGGGTCAAGATATACTGTCATCAAGCCCCTGCCATCCTTACACTTAGCTGATTCTTGTACAGAAGAAGAGGACAAGAAGAAAGAAGAAATGAATGGCACATCATACCAATAAATCATATTAACAGTGCAGCGCGGTAAGATAAAATATATGCCCTGTGCACACAGTCCAACCGTCATACCCAACAGTTGTCAGGTATTTTTGTAGGATTTTTTTGGTTGGTGTGTACAGGGCATAACGTGAAAACAGGTGAAAATGTATACCTGAGTCCAATCAAGTTGAACTGCAGGGGAGTCAAATTAAAACTCTGCAAACGTAATTATAGCTAATTAACTGTTTAACATGAAAGCTCTTCAGTATTTGTATGCAATATGCAAAGGCTAAATATTTTCCCTGTATGCAAAAAACTAATGAAGTGAATTTGCCCCCTTCAGTTTAGCATGGTTTAGGTGTGAACATTGCCACCTGCTTTCAAACGCTCTGCATCAACCCCAATATATCTAATGCAGATATGAGCCAGTGCCCACAATATGGGGGTCAGCTGCAGGTGACCAGTTTATGCCAATAGCCCGGTTTGTGAGGCTTTTAATCCAATATAATTAAAAAATATGTTAAACAATAAAGATGGAACATTAAAGAGACTTTTTAGCATATGTTAATAAGTCTCATGGGCAGCAAAATCACTGGAATTAGGAATGAAAAATGCCCAGTTCTGGTAATCTGCCCATGTGCCACATTACCAGGATAAATCTGGGTATCCTCAGGATCCAGAGTTTCCATCTGTTACCAATGCCAATGGAGGAAGAAGTGCTTTCAGCACTTACATACTATAATGACTTCAGCGTCATCCTTATTTTATGATGGGAAGTCTTAAGATAAGGTCCTGTGTGCGTATAAGTGAGGGGCGTGTCCTCCCGCCTATACAATTATGATGCTGTGGGGATCTCTGCTGCTGTTGCACTCCTAGGCAGTGGAGGAATGGATCCGGTCTAGATTTATTTGCCATTGTCACTTCCCTTCCTCACAACTGCCTGCT
>WWET01001098.1:125463-136525 GCA_011038615.1 Limnodynastes dumerilii | reverse complement strand
CTCCCCACAGTCTAACCCTAAGTCTCCCCTTCTCATATCCATCCCCTCCCTGCAGCCTAAACCTAAGTCTCCCCTTCTCCTATCCATCCCCTAACCACAGCCTAAACTTCAGTTTCCCATTCTCATATCAATCCCCTCCCCGCAGTCTAAACCTAAGTCTCCCCTTCTCCTATCCATCCCCTAACCACAGCCTAAACCTAAGTCTGCCCTTCTCATATCCATCCCCTCCCCGCAGTCTAAACCTAAGTCTTCCCTTCTCATATCCATCCCCTCCCTGCAGCCTAAACCTAAGTCTCCCCTTCTCCTATCCATCCCCTAACCACAGCCTAAACCTCAGTTTCCCATTCTCCCATCCATCCCCTCCCCGCAGCCTAAACCTAAGTCTCCCCTTGTCCGATCCATCCCCTCCCCGCAGCCTAACCCTAAGTCTCCGCTTCTCCTATCCATCCCCTCCCAGCAGCCTAAACCTAAGTCTCCCCTTCTTCCATCCATCCCTTCTCCGCAGCCTAACCCTAAGTTTCCCCTTCTCCTATCCATCCCCTCCCAGCAGACTAACCCTAAGTCTCCCCTTCTTCCATCCATCCCCTCGCCGCAGGCTAACCCTAAGTTTCCCCTTCTAGGCTCCTTCCCCTCCCCCGCAGCCTAACCCGAGGGGTTGGAAATGTGTTGGCGTAATGAATGGGTAAGTTGCCAAAAAACTGATTTCACATATTTAGCCATTCATTTAAAAAAATTCTGATTATCGGAATTGACAGCCGACAATTAGCTGTTGGCGCTTTGTATGTTGAAAATGTCATTTTCATAGCATGGGTATTGCCAGAGGAAGAAAAGTCTTATCTTTAACAGCAAGATCAACAACCTGAGAAGCCGATCCTACTGGAGAACGAGCGGAGAAAAGTGAGACTCACGACCCTGCTTTCCCCACTCAGAACAATGGGGACTGCTATGGAGAAGCTGAGCCCAGTGCTGGAGAAATAAGTCATTTCTAGGATGCTGTGATTTTGCTTAATGTCAGTAAGGAGAGAGAACAGAAATACATAGAAAACAGCTGTCTTAAATGGACACCATGGCATCTTATGTCTACCAAACCTAATTTGGCAAAAATAAACTCTTGTTACCAATTTATGTGGAAAAGTAAGAGCTGGAATGCTGGAATAAATAATGTGTTCTAGGCTCATACCAACACTTTATGAGCTGCTTATGCTGAAAATTGTTAATATGGAAAGGGAGTCCCTGTGTTTGGTCTCTTAGCTATGATTAATAGCAAGAATGTCTGTTTTTTGTACATGGAGTCAGAAGTATGCCACACAAAATACACTGAGCTTGTTGCACAGCAACTAATCTTGCATCCTAAGGGCTGCTGCTGAAGAAATATGTGTCTTACTCTTGTCTCTTCTCTTCTTACAAACTGTGCCAAACTAAAATTCATCATGTTAAGTCACCCTTCCTATCTGCAGAATACAGGTTTATTGGTAATTTTTCCAAGTACTAACTAACTGTACATCTTATAAGAGGCTAAAACACTGACAAGCTGTACGGGATTAAAGTTACCACTTAGTGTGGGTATTCCATACTAAGCATGATCATGTAATGCCTATAGTCCATATGGGTATTAAATCATTTTTCCCTCCTAAACCATTCTCTTTAGCAACTTGCTGGGATTCCCCTGTAGGGGGCATCAGTAAGGTCTCAGTGCAAGAGCATCACCTTATTTGCAGTTTCTGGGAACCTCTACTAATAAGGCTCTGCAATCAGTCTTATGTGTTAAACATATACACAATAGTGAGCATAAAATGCCAGGGGTTCATTATATGAAGAGAGACGCATACATTCATTGATGAGTTGACTACCATTTCTAGAAAACTTATGAGACTATTGTAAGTGTGAGCCAAAAGAGGTTTCTATGTATTTCAAAAACTGAACTATGATGACGTACCCAAGGAGTGGTCAGTATGGGATTATATATCAAACCCTAGTGCTTCAGCTTTTCATTTAGCATTTCATTTAAATCTCTATTACCTAACCCTAAAACAAGTTTAGGTGGCTATGCTATGACACCAATCAACCTGAAGATGTCCTCAGATTATTTTATTTTAGTCAGATATTCCAAAGGTGCTCAGATAAAACCATGCAGCGTTTTATAGTTCTCTGAATTTATCAAAATATATTTTATATTTGTATTTATTTGCATGTACTCTATTACCCAAAGCCCAAAGTTATTCTTTCTATAACAATGAAGCTAGACATTGCGACACTTAAGTACAATCTCATTTGCTCATCCATATTCCTGGCATGCTTTCCCAAGACTGAGGAAATAAGTACCATAATATCTAAAATAGGATACACTTGGCACCTACTTGCTACATCTTCAAACACATAAAGTAGCTCATAATAATATTAATAATAAAGCCAGTTCAGATATTATAAAAAAAAAAAGTGTCTAATGACCTAATGAAATGAGTAAAAGAACTACATCTTCATAAAAAACATGGGAACATGGCCAATTATCTGCTTATCTAAATCTGCTTATAAAAAACACACCAATCAACATGGAGATCCATAGAAATCTTATCAATATACCTCTATTGAAACAAAATTTCAAAATAGTCAAAAATAGATACATTCTTTGAACAATATTTAAAAACTATTCCCAGTGATTTGTTCAAATACTAAAATATTTTCTCTGTTCTTGCTTTGCAAAGATGGCCCTACAGAGGAATTGTTACAGTACTTATAAGACCAGGTCAACCCCAAATCCAGCCACAACCGTGTCATTTTGGTGGTGATCCCATGATTATTGGAGATGTCCACAATCGTAGTCTACTCTACTTTGGCTTTAGCTAATTTTTAATCTTTTGTATATACAAACGAGAGGGCTGTAAAAAACTGCTTATACTATTGAGGTACAATTGTCTTTATGTGAATAGAAATGAACAGATCAATAAACCTATTGAGCATCCTTTTAGATGCTAACAACATAATATTTTAATATCAGTCCCAATTTACCATATGCCAAACACGCCTTCAATTCACTCTTGCAAATATAAAGAGACAAGGTAATTTCCTATTTCACTATCCTCCAGTAAATACATCTATCAGACATACATAGTGTAACATTTATGCTCCAAATATCCTTTTTGGGTCATCTAATTTGCAATGATTAAAAAATACAGAATCAATGCTGACATGCAAGTATTTCAATGTATATTTATAAGCAGGCATATAATGAGATGTAAGCCTTAAGCATGCTAGATATCCAACAATATGTCTGGTTTATTAAGCACTATACAGCTGTCCTCACTGACAGGTAAATAATCCAGAGACTACATCACCTTAAAATACACTATTGATATGGAGTCTAGGCTAAATGGGGGATGTATTTTAGAAACAGGGTGCTGAAAAGCATTAATAGTAAAATATTACACAGGGTATGTGTTAGAAGGCATGGAGTTATGAATGATTATACAGTTAAAACATACATATTTAGGAAACAAAAATGCCATATATATTCTTCAGTATAATCAATATCAGCATCCACATTGTTGAATCTGCAATCGCTAGGTCATGTATAGTCCACATGTGCTGAACCATGTTACTTGGATTTTCTGCATGTGCCAAAAAAAGAACTGCATTGCTCAAATGAGCTGTTATATATTACACTGATCAACTCATGGAATACATGGATTACCCTTTCAATAAATAATATGCAACCACTCATGAATACATAAACTAATACACAGGGGTGAATTCAGTGACTTACATGCCTTCACCATTCATCATAAAATTATGTTCTGGTTCTTGGCATAAATTTAAGACATTGAGTAATGATGATATTGCTAAAATATGTGTACTAGGTATTAGAAATTAAAATGTAGTGGGATGTAAGTGTGAAGGAGGTAAGAGAATTTTGGGGTAAGCAACAGATGTGACAGTGTTTTGAGAAATCTGTTGTTAGACACATGCAGAGATGAATGAATGAATGAATGAATGAATTAATTAGTTATTGAGGACAATAAGTACTGCTGAGAAATTAAGAAAATGTACAGTGCCCTGGATGATGTCTGATGTCAGATGGGAAACAAGGATCTCTATATATGTAGTAACAGTGTGAGCTAGTAAATGGAAATGAATGATGTCCTCATTCCACTGCCAATATGACAGAAGGCTGCAGCACAAAACTATGCTGGCAGCCAACAGGTTAAAAGAGATGCTCTAACCAGAGATAAATAAAAGCAATGTATTGTACTAAACCTGTCCAGGACTGGGGGGATCCGCAGTGAGATACGGATCCCTATGGTAAGTCATTCATCAGCTCCGCCGCAGAAGCTGCTATCACAGCCTGAGGACAAGTGACAAGACCCGGGCTCCTGTGTGTCCTAACACCAGATAGTGGTCCATGCGGTCTGCAGCATCACTCCCTCCACAGGGATAATCCTATAGGATGCTGAGCGTGTGGCTGCCTCATGCAGGATGCATATGAATCCACCAACTCATCAGGGGCCCCTCTCCAGAATAACCCACCTACAGCATCAAAAGATCCCCTCCGTCCTCACTCAGGCACCACAGCAATAATACACTTACTACACGTCTGTACTATTAGAGGAGGACCCATAACCCCTCCACTGCCGGGGGTGGGGACCGGCAACGCACTGCGGGCAACCGGCGACCGAGGGGTTAATGTTGGCATCCGATGCATACTACTGAAGAGCATCAGAAGGGCCACTGCAATAGTCGTGACCATAGTAAATCAAACAATGGTATAGACACAAACTTAAATCAACGAAGTCTCCACAACTTTACATAGATGAAATGTGAAATAAAACATAGAACGGGGGATGTAACAAAGCACAAATAAGACTGGGATGCTGGCAGTCTAGAATGACATTGAGAAGGCACTGTATAATAAATATCTGTTGCTCATTACCTGCAATCATCCATCCTACAGACATTTGGGGTATGTGGATGATAGATAGATAGATAGATAGATAGATAGATAGATAGATAGATAGATAGATAGATAACATACTGAATATAATGGAAATTCCCATCGGTTGAAAGTTAGGAGTTCTCCCATTACAATATGAAATGTGGACGAATGGATGACAGACTGTAGCACCAAGCAGACATGATACAAGGGCGCTGGAGGGAGAAGCATGGGAAGCCCGGCAGGTATACACACACGAGGTGTACAACGAAGGACACAACCTGGATGGGAAGGCTGGTTCCTGTTTTATTAATGCAGTAATCGTATTAACTGCTTAACCTGCACACTCGCCATAATCGCCCCACATTGCAGGCTTGGTTCTATGGATAGGCATAAGCTAGGATGGAGATTCACTACAGCCCCATACACTAAACAGCCGAAAGACAGAACGTCCTGTGGTGTAAGAAAGCCATGGCATGGCAAGGAAGGAGAGCACGCCTGGCTGGCGAGGTGCTGAGGACTCCAAAAAGACGGCAAATGTCAGCGTACCTTGTGCTGTCCAGGGTGTGTGGCACGGCTGTGGCTGGCAAACCTTTCACATCCACCTTTAAATAGGTCCAGATCAGGAAGAAGCCGCCTTGACCATAACGGAAAGGGAGAATGCCATGCACTGCTAGCACCTACCAGCAGCGAGAGGAAGAGCACACTCACACACACATACACACTCTCACAGTTACAGTGAACACACACCCGCACACACACACACCCGCACACACACACAATTACACACTGATGCCACACTCACAGCTCAGGATTTACACAGCTTCTTCTCAGAGCACTGCAACTTCTCTCATCCTCGTCACAAGGGCAGCGAATTTCCCTCTCCTTTTCCAGACAGTTTCTTTTCTCCTCAGTAGTTTGTCTCTCTCCTGACTTTCCCCCCAGCTGTCTGCTCTGGTTGGGAATATTTTCCGATTTCCTCTGCTTTGTGAGTGAGGGAGCTTAGGTTATGCAGTACAACATGGCTGGGAGCCAGCCCTCTTATCAACATCCAGACACTCCCACCCCATTCATCACACTTACACCAATACTCCAACTCTTCCTTTTCCCTCAGATTTAAGCTGTTTGGGGGACTAAAATACAAAACCTTGCCATTACTATTGTCTTTATTGTGACCACTAAACTAAACTATTTTTGTAGATCATTCTATGGATAAGTAAGGTTTTTTTCCCCCCATAAACATATATATCATGTAATGTAGCATCTATGTTATTTAACAGGTGCCAATATGGAAAAAATTCTTCAAAAGTTCTGGGTCAAATAATTAGTGGACACAAATCTCTAACACTTCCCTCGCCACTCTTCATTTCTAGTGCCATAACTAGTGGTTGACTAAAATGGCAGAGTTATAGCTAGTAATTTTAGCACCAGGGGCAAAGGGGAAAACCTTTAGGGGGGATCCTAAAATCCAAACCAATTTAACCTTATATATTAACTTACAGCAGCCCCCTTAAGCTGTGTGCCCTAGTTACGGCCCTGAAAAAATGGCATTTGCCAGGGGCATTCATGGGCAGGATGGGGGAGGTACCATCTGGTTCAGCCATCCACTGAATCATGGAATGTTATACAGTATCCATGAATAACCCTAGCTTTGCCTTTTTATTGCATGTGCGGTGGAGTATTGGCTCTACATCTATCACAGTACCTCCATGATGTGGCAAACCTCTGGCCATATCTCCAGAAAGACATAAATACATTAGAGATTGTGCAAAGAAGAGCAACTAAAATGGTCCATGGTCTTTGTAACAAATCATACCAAGAAAGGCTAGAGGAACTAAACATGTATAGCTTGGAGCAGAGAAGGGAATATAATGCAGGATAGACGAAAATATACAGTGCCTGCAGGTACAACTGTATACTGGTCTGAGAGTCTGGTGGAACGCTATCTGTACTTCAAACTGAGGCTTGGTACTAGCTGAATACGACATTGGCCACACACAGCACAGACTTTGGCGGCTACAGACCTGATCCTAGTGTGTGAAAAGTTACTTCACTGAAAGGGTGATAGATAAGTGGAATATTCTCTCATCTGAGGTTGTTGAGGCCAATACAGTAGAACAATTTAAACATGCTTGGGATAAATATAAGGGTATCCTAAATTGGAAACCAAATTGAGGGTAAATAGGGTCTAGGGTCAGTATAGTTTTCAATAAACAAATGGGCAGACTAGATGGACCATGTGGCTCTTATCTGCCGTCACTTTCTATGTTTCTATGTAACCTTAAGCGTGTGATGTAAGCAACACAGGATGGTACATGGATCAGCTGTTTACATGCTTGGGTAGTCATATGTTTTTTCTTTGCTAGTGGGTTCCATGTTACGTAAATAGAGTCCTATCAAACCCTTTCTCACAATTTGGTGCAGAAGAAATAGCATTCCTCGGATCGGTAAAAAGTGTCTATAAGAAAATCACATCTCTTTATATTATGCTGCTGACAGCCTCTCTTATGACCTTCAGCAAGGCTATGTTGCGCGCAGTCTAGGGTGTCCAGAAAACAGAAGCAAGATTCACATTCGTACACAATCTAGATGCACTTCAGGACAAAGGGACAATAGGAGGTGTTTTCCAATATTGGGCTACGTTAAGTGTGCAAACCATTTCAGAGTATCAATTTGAACCTGCCTGACCCCTGATGTATCTAATGAAGGTAGATGGATGAGCTTTAAACAATTCAAACAATAAAAGAAGGTCGTTGACTCTCCCAGAATGTCCATGAGACTTCTGAAATTCGGCATGGCTCCCAGGAATCCCGGCATAGCAGGCATATCTCCCACAGTTTGACTGATGACATGATTTTATTCAAGTTCCACACTCTGCTTATCAATACTGTGACCCATAGCATTATTAGGGATATGTAAAGCTTAATGATGTAATTTTAAGCCCGTCCCATTCTTAATAACACTATTGATCACAGCACTGATAGGAAGGGGGTGAGACTTTAAGCAGTGATTTTCTTTAATCATGTCTCAAGCCCCACCCTCATACTGCTATCTCTCTCTCACCTCCAAGATCTCCTGGAGGGAAGAAATAAAAAGTTATGAACTATGATTCAAAGATAAACCTGTAAAATTATTCAAATACTACAAAAAATTGAACTGTAACACAACATTGACTCAAAGAGCCCAATTCAATTCAGTACAAAGTCTGCGTTATTTTGGTTGCGAAGCTAAGCAGGCTTAAATTCAAATATTATGGTAGCCAAAATATGCAGATTTTAATATGCACCTCTAGCTATATATGTATAAATATCTGCGATAAAAATTTGCACTCAAAATAATGCAGACTACACGTTGAATTGAATCAGGTCCAAAGTATCCTTAATATAAAACATACAACATGAAACTATAGCTGTTTTTCGCTACAGGCTAGCTTGTAACTATATTCTGTGGAGTGGTTTACATTTGTGTTGGTCTATCATTAAAACTTACTTTACTGTTCCCTCGATAGATCTTTTGCTAATGGGTCTTTTAGGAGGTTTTTTCCAAATACAAAGCTCTTCTACACTTTGCTTATCTTTTAGTTTTAGGGAGGTGGATACAAAATAAGAAGAAACAAAGATCTAAAAATATTACAGCATTTATGGTTTTTAACATTAAGTGCATGTATAGGCAATGTGTGCCGTAATGCCTCATGATTGCACACTTTGGGGCTGCTTGAGTGTAAAGCGGGGCATGCTGTGGCTGTTTCTTAAACATTCACATCAATTAAAATGAATGTACTTTATATGTGAGGTAACAGCCCATAGTTGCCGACTCTCCCGGAATGTCCAGGTGACTCCCAGAATTCGGGCAGTTCTCCCAATATCCCGGGAGAGCCGTCAAATCTCCAGCAAGGGACTTGAGGCTCGTGGTTTCCATGAACCACTAGTTTACTAGTGTTGCTACGGACAAGGAGGGACTTGATAATGCAAATTGCGTCATCAAGCCCCACCCTATACCCATGAAACCCCTGAAATGGGTAATTGATTATCAAGGAGTGGGGCTCAATGACGCGATTTGCATAAATCGCACACTTAAGCCCCGCCCACTGCATGCATCTATGGCTTCCCTCCGGGATCTCCCGGAGGGAAGCTTTTAACAGTCGGCAACCCTGAGTTAGCCTCACAATGCGGCTGTACACACTACACTCTATTTACTGGAAGATTTGTGTTTTATGTCTCCCATAATTCACTGCTTCTGTTTAATTTGAATATGCACAATCCAGCCCTAAAGCATGAAGTATTAGAAGAATCAGTTGCAGAACTGCTGACATGGGGACATCGCTGATTGTGAAAATCCAAATCAAATGATCAGATTCCACTGCATCAGTGCACAGTACACACTGGTAAGATGTAGAATAAAGCTATTGTTTATATTATCAATAAATAAATCTGCATCTGAACAAACCATGTTGCAATGTGAGGGTAAAGAAAACTATTTCTGCATGCAGGGAAAATATCTCTTTTGTTTACAGCACACAAACACTGAACAGCTTTGTTTTTTACACTGTAATTTATAGTTGAACTAATGTCACCTTAAATCTCTTTACACATTTTAAGTTTGCCTCCCCCTACAGGTCAGGATGTGTTTCACCAGGGTGCAGAATTGCTCCTTTATTTGTTTTTGCTTCCAACTCATTATAGGCTCTATTTACAAACAATGGGTCTGATTCAGACTTAAAAAGGAGCTAGAAATTAAGGACCGGATTCACAGCAACAAATTTTTATATTTAAGTGCCTAGATATCCATACCGAGATACCACGCATGCGTAGTAACTTCTTTTACGCTCTCTACAGATTACGTATTGCTTTACAATTTTAACAATTAGTATAAACAAGACTGGGTAATAACAGACAGACTGGGTGTGTAGGAGGGCCCTGCTCACACGCTTACACTCTATAGGACAGTAGGATTGATACATAAGGGAAAGTGCTATATATCACACAATGGAACCAGTCAGCGTGTATGGTAAAAGTGCTCTCAGTGCTCTGTATGATCCAGCCACACAACAGTGTTATTAACAGAGATGAGGGAATTTTAGAATAGAGAGAGAGAGTGTGCAGGTTTGTGTTAATAATGTTAATGAAAGGAAAAAGTGGTTGTTAATATGGTAGATAAAGCTTAGGAAGGTTGAGGAAATATGTCTAAAGAGAGTATTAAGGGAGCACTTGAAAGTTTGTAGAGTAGAGGACAGTCTTGTACACAATCTACATAACGAAACGCTACATAAATAGCGTAAAAAAGTTGCTATGCATGCGTAGTATCTCAGTACGTAAGTATAAAAATTTGTTGCTGTGAATATGGTCCTAAGAGAGGAAAGTTACTACTGGGCTAAACCATGTTGATTTCAGCGGAGTCATATTTCATCTTTTGCAAACAGTATTAAGAGTTGAGAGGTGGCGTTTCCTATCCCAAGTCTAAATAACAGTGTAATAGTAAAGCTGGTCAGTATCTGTGTGCAGTATTTATTTATTTATTAACAGGTTTTTATATAGCGCCCACAGATTACGTAGCGCTTTACAATGTTACAATCTTTATAACAATACTGGGGAAAAACAGACAGACTGGGTGGGTAAGAGGGCCCTGCTCACAGGCTTACACTCTATAGGACAATGGGTTTGATACATAAGGGCAAGTGCTATATATCACACAATGGACCAGCCAGGGTGTATGACAAAAGTGCTCAATGCTCTGTATGCTCCAGTCACACAGCAGTGTTAGTAGCAGAGATGAGGGAATGGTAGAACAGAGAGCGTGCGGGTTTGTGTTCGTAATGTGTTAAATTGTAGAAGTGGTTGATAATATGGTATTTAATGCTTAGGGTGGTTGTGGAATTTGATAAGCTTGTCTGAAGAGATGAGTTTTAAGGGAACACTTGAAAGATTGTAGAGTAGTGGATAGTCTTAATGAGCGAGGAAGGCTATTCCAGAGAGTGGGTGCTGCCCGGGAGAAGTCTTGCAACCTTAAATCTGAGCATTTATGAGGTACAGAGGTGAGTTGTAGATCTTGTGATGATCTGAGACAACGTGCTGGGATATATCTTGAGACAAGTGAGGAAATGTATGCAGGTGCAGTGTTGCTTATGGCTTTATAGGTTAG
>WWET01001098.1:104178-116246 GCA_011038615.1 Limnodynastes dumerilii | reverse complement strand
GGTGGGGTGGGCTTAAGCTGTCCATCGCAGGGATCTCCCTGCGGACAGCTCCTAACGCCAGCCTGAGCTGGCGTTAGATTTTCATGGTGAGCGGAGTTAGAAACTCCGCTTCACCACCCCTTCACCGCTGTGTAAATATGCGGTACAGGGGGAGCCCG
Source organism: Limnodynastes dumerilii (assembly GCA_011038615.1). Classification (NCBI taxonomy): domain Eukaryota; kingdom Metazoa; phylum Chordata; class Amphibia; order Anura; family Limnodynastidae; genus Limnodynastes; species Limnodynastes dumerilii. The sequence goes on along the minus strand of WWET01001098.1, from coordinate 116,088 downwards.
TTCACATGAACGGGCCCGTGATGGCAGGAGAAGGAGTCCTGCATCATCATGGAAACGATAGTGTCCACTGGCGATGCAGGGTTTTTAAATATGAGAAAGGACATTTTGAAGCGATAAGGGCAGTTTTCTATTGAAAACTGCCCCTATCACTCCAAAATGAACTCTATAAATAGAGCCCATAGAATGGAAGGTAACAAAAACAAAGTATACAGCATATAAGAACAGGGAACTCTGGCTTTGGCAGACACAACAGGAAGTGAAAATCAAACCTGATTTGAGACATTTGCAGTGTAAAAGGTGCAATAGGCTTGTGTTATTCTGTTTACAACAGCTTGATAAGAGAGATAAGAGATGATCTTACAGTTTAACAGGTCAACTAAAATGTGGAGTCTAGTTTATTTTGATGGCACATAGTTGTGAGCACATGACATAGGAAAATGCTGTGTAATCATAGAAAAATATGAATACAGGTAGTTTTGTTTGCATAAAGCTCTCAGTTCTAGTTCTGTCTAGAACCATGTTTCCCTTTATCTTGTCATGTACTGTGACCGTTTTTTCCATTCTATTAAAGCAATGACCTTTTTTATATGAGCATTAGGAAAGAATTATTGCGGAATGAGCAGTTCTGTGCACTGCTGGAAAAGTGTTTGAGATTTCTCAGGCTGTATACTTTTACAATCCTCTCTATTAAATGATACAGGTTTCTAGTGCAAATAAGAATGCAGGTGAATCCTTAACACAACACACCCTGCTAATATTTATGTTCCTTGTAAACTAATATATCTAGGGAAAGGGTGAAGTATTTGGAAGTTATGAAGAGTAAAATATAATATAAATAATGTAAACATAATAGAAGACTAGCTAAAATATTATCATGGGCTCCATATATTATGACTTCTTTAAATAAAAATCACAAAACAGCCACTTTCAGATTGCCAAAAACATTTCAGGAGGCAAACTTATCTGCAGATATTTGAAGGATTCCTAACCCCTCGTACTTGTGCATCTTATGGCTGGGGCAGAGATTGAGAAGAATAGCAAAAACAGATGTAGGTGTAACGGGACAAACCATTGTTAAGGTACAGATGAAGATTGAGGGTCACTGTGGAGTTTTACAATATTTCAATTAAAAAAGGGTCGGTTTAGTGCTGTTCTACTCACAATTAGAAGCCTGGAGTCTCTGCGCTTCCACCTTCATTTACAGCAGCTTTCCATTTTTATTTTATACCTGATAAGCTGCAGATTGCCACTAATTCTATCAAACATTATGTAACTCACCACTCTAATGTGATTATAATCATCAACCTTCAAACTACTATAGGCTGCTGTGAGCAAAACATTTGCATGTTGCATGGTGTTTGAAGGCACCTTTTCTATATTTTCTATCTAGAGCTGCAAAAGTTGCAGCTCTGGATAGGACGCAGACAGTGAAGGCAGCGGAATTGCACATCCACTGCCAAAGAAAACTGCATTTACCACTGGTGTCTTCCCCATGGAATCTGGAACTTTTTTTTTGGGAGGGGGGTGGGGATTTAGCCCTCCCACTGGCACCGCCCTCCCCTCTTTGTTGTGCAGCAACTGTTTTTGTGCAGCCACAAAGGGGCATGGCTAACTCATTGTGGGCACGGTCAAGCCATTTGGGGGTGTGGTCAACTCATCATGTCTGCAGCCACCCATGTCTGCAGCCACCCAGTACTCTGATCATGTCTCCAGTCCCCCTCCCAGTACTCCCATGTGTCTACAGCCCCCCAGGATGATTCCTCAGTATTCCCCATTATATGCATCCAGCCCCCCTCAGTATTCTCCATCATGTGCCTCCAGCCCCCCTCAGTATTCACAATAATGTGACTCCAGCCCTCCTCAGTATTCACCATAATGTGCATCCAGCCCCCCTCAGTATTCACCATAATGTGCCTCCAGCCCCCCTCAGTATTCACCATAATGTTCCTCCAGCCCTCCTCAGTATTCACCATAATGTGCCACCAGCCATACAGAGTATTCACCATAATGTGCCTCCAGCCAACCCCCAGTATTCACCATAATATGCCTCCAGCCCTCCTCAGTATTCACCATAATGTGCCTCCAGCCGACCCCCAGTATTCCCCATTATGTGCCTCCAACCGACCCCCAGTATTCACCATAATGTGCCTCCATCCGATCCCCAGTATTCCCCATTATGTGCCTCCAGCCACCCCCAAGTATTCACCATAATGTGCCTCCAGCTGACCTTCAGTATTCCCCATTATGTGTCTCCAGCCAACCCCAAGTATTCACCATAATGTGCTTCCAGCCTCTCCCCTTTTTCCTTCCCTTCACTTCCTCCTCCGTGGCGCTCTTTCTGTAAGAAGGCAGCACTCATAGAGGAAGTTCCTGTATGAGCTGCTGCAGCTGTGAGCACTGCTCTATGTAACTACTACAGCAGCTCATACAGGAACGTCCTGTATGAGTGCTGCAGTCTGCATAGCGGGGAGCGCCGGCTCTGGACACTGACAGGCGCTCCCTTGCCACACACCATGGTGCCTCCGTCAATTTTTTTTTCGGGCACCGTGCCCCTCCTCCCAGTTCCAACGCTTCTGCTAGTATGTAATAGGAAAGAGCTAGGATCTCATTGGTTGGTATGAGCAACATCTCTACTTTACCTGTTATGTAGTTTAGTAAATCTAGCCCCTATTTCATTTTTTTGGTGAAAATGTAGGTAATCATTTTTAATAAATAAAGGGATAGTTTTGTGAAAAGTGTTTATTAAGAACTTTAAATGAGTTCCACAGGTTTACTACTTAACCCAATACCCTCCAAATAAGGCGGAATACTGGATACAGTACTATAAAGCCTCATGTTAAAGCTGTCATGATTACTATCAGGGAGCTACATTTGTCTATAGGTTTCAAGCCACTAGCACATTCCATGGGTCATACATCTGTACAGCAGCCAGGTGTGATTTCCTGCCAGAGTGCTAAAAGACTGACAGAGAATTGTGTAAAAGACTTGCTTTCATTGCTCTAAATTACAATCCACATTAGCTACAAATGAGGGTATGTTTAATTTAGTTGTTACATTGAAGGTTTTAACTTAATATATTTGTAGCACTAGCAAGTGATCTGAACAGGCCACAATTGTACTTTAGATACCTCCCCTGCTGGCAGAGAACTACATCTCCCAGCATGCTTGCTATGAACAAACAGGCTAGTGGCAGCACTGGACCAATACTCTATATACTATACGATAATTAGGCCAATTAGCTGCAGGCATCTATTGATTTGCTGGAATCCTGACAAAATGGTCTATAAATGCCTCCACACAATAATCAGATCATTCAGAATTCCTGAATCAATACCGTTGGGGTGGATGATAGCCTCGATTATCCTAGATTGTGTGTGCACTATGCAATATTGCCGTCATTTGGTCCATCATTTCTGTCCTCCGGAATATAGCTAGCATAAGGGGTGTGGCAACTGCACAGCTTACATGAACGTGCATATTTTAAGTTAATATGGTTACAGTCGATGGGTAGGAACCTTAATTTTCCATTCTTGTCTCTGGCATTACAAATGATTTTTAAGTCTCTGCTCTGGACACATAAATAATGTCTAGTAAAAGTAAGGCAAACGTCTAAAGCAAGATAATGGGTGTTAGGGGAGCTAGGCAGTTGACTCAGTTGCTGAAACTTCATGATTCATTGGTTGCTTGTGCTACTTGTGTGTTACACTCTGCTTCATAAAGCTAAAGTCTAATGGCAATAATTTATGGTTTGCCTTACAGTAAATCAACATGGTGAATAAGGTAAAGAATGAAAAGTCCAGCTCCTATGTTTCCACATCACAGAAAATGGAAGTTATACTTAATATGACACACACACACACACACACCCACCATCAGGGGGGGATAGCCATGCCTAGTGTTCCGGGCCCGGGCAGAGAGGAGGCCCGGGATAGCCCCAGGCCTCCTCTCTGTCTTGCCCAGGACACTAGTAAAAAAATTCTGTGTTGGCAGAGGTCTGAATGCTCTGCATATCAGACCTCTGCATTACCTTTCCGAAGCTCCGCGGGCCCACAGCACTCTGGGTGATGATGTGACGACGTGTGACATCATCACATGGGATGGAGCACCATTGGACTGCTGGATGCCGAGGAGGAGGGAGCGTGCGCCACGGAGGAAGAGGTGAGGTAAGTAAAAAACACATGATGGGAGCTGGTGGCGTATGATGGAGTTCTGGGGGGAAGGTGGCGCATTATGGGACTCCTGTGTGGGGCTGGTGGCACATGATGGGAGTATTGTGCGGGAGACTGGAGACACATGATAGGAGTATTTGAGGGGGAGACTGGAGACACATGAAGAGGATACTGGGGGGGATACACTTCCCCTTTTTACTAGTGTACGCATGTTAAAAAAAAAATTATAGCAAAAAATAACAGCAAAAAAAAAAATATGCATGGGAATTGAGAACGTGGTTTGTTAATATATTGAGCAAATTATCTAACAATGCTCAGAGAGCTTTTTTTAAAAAAACAGCACAGGGTGAAAAAATCTATCTGGGTCCAATTATGCCAAGGTCTGTGTGTAACCAACAACATATTCCTACTGAGCAAGTTTATAGCCTGTGGGTGCACCTGTTGTGCATGATCATTGCAGACCTGAAGGGGAAAGTAAAAGACTGGAGAATTACATATGTTAAAGCATAACAACAATAGCCATTATCCACTATCTCACTTAGCCCTTACAACTTGATCAGTGGATCCAATTTTGGTATGTCACAAAGGCACCTTGCCCTTTGTTGTTGGTTCATAAATAATATCTATACAGTTATTACAGGGAGAAAAAGATCACTTTGGCCAATTGTATTATAGTTAATTAGAGGATTAAAACGTGTTTCCTTTGGGAGTTTATCCATTATTTCACCAGTTTAGCAGAAACTGAAAGCATTTTAATCTTTATAATCTGTAAATATCAATTACAAATAAATATGCTTAAATGCAATACATTTCTTCTATATTAGCCAGATGTTTGTGTTAATAAAAGTTTGGAATCTTCTGTAAACTAATAATTAATGCAAGTATATTGTTCAGCATGTATTTTATTAATATACTAATTGAAATAACAAACTACAAGCAGAGAAGACAGCTCAAGAGCAGTATCAAGACTTGTCAGCTTTCACACATCGCATTGCAAGAAAACAACAGAGTGACATCTAGATGGATAAGGCATACAATTACAAGGTGCAATTACAATCACTTCTAGATCAGTAGCCCAGAGTCCGCAAGGAGGTCATCATGGCACAGTTTTTTTAAAATATTACAGGAAGCAATTCATATGCATACGTAGTTCTGGATCTACCCCAAAGTGCGTAAGTGGGCTGATTTGACTGGAGGACGCCCTTCAGATGTTACGCTAGTGTTATGATAATACGAGCCTATTTCCCGCTAAAGTGGGCGGGGGAAGCATGCTAATTGTGCAGTGTGGGAGGGGTCTTCCACACTGGTGTGGATCAGTGGTTGTGCAGACTGTTGATCCGCACAATTAACTTAAGGCAGGCTTAAAACCCGCAAGTGAGAGGGAAGTGACAGGGGGCGTTCACTCCCCTGTCTCTGTCGGACAGACAGACCCTCGCACGTATGGAAAGTGTGCGGGGGTCTGAATCCGGTCGCCCACATACCTTCTCTTCTGCTACCTTCCTTTTCTCCTCACCAAAGTCTATGTCAATTCTTACTGATTTCTCCCCAAAAAACTTCTAACCTTTCCAATTTACCATAACTTTCCATGGATCACATAAATTGTACATGTTTTATCTTTCTATTCTCATTTAACCCCTCCTCTGTACAAATTTAACCTTCAATCCATAGACCAAAATGCATTGTGATGGAATCATATAGCCAACTTAGCATTTTACCGTGCAACATGAATTGCCCATTTTGCAACATGCAGCCCTTGTGTATCAAACTCCCAAATAAGCCAGAGCTGTCTAACTCCCAGTCTGTCTGTCAATAAGTTTTATTTGAGAAATGTTTTTTCAAATAAAATGACATAGAAAACACCACTGCTTCCAAATAATCCATGACAGCAAGCTTTTCCTGCTTATTACATGAGTAAAGCTGGGTTTACACTTATCCAATTTGTATCCAATCCCACCTCCTACTGTCCTTTTGACCGGTCATTGGATAAGTTTGCACACTGCTCGTAACATCCAATCCTGGTCGTCCGCTCAAATTGTTTTTAAATGTGCTTAAAAATCAGGTGATCCGCTAATCATCGGGGACTGAATAATGACCTCTGTGTGTTTACCACACACACGAAGGTCTGGCAGTATGCACAGAGGAGGGGAGTGGATTTCCCAGTCACTCCCCTGTCTCGTGCAGACTTTAGGTGACTTAAGCAGTCTCAAGTCACCCGTTCAGATCAGCGGTCCTTACGACCACTGAACCACAGTATCCCCTAAAACCCACCCATACTGTATAATTTAAATGCTTCCTTCTGCCCGCCTTACTGAGGTTAGGTAGGATGTGCTCCCCTGTTAAATGGAACATCTGGCATGTGCATTACCAGTAAAACATCTCAGATTTAGTCAGATGAGATATTGCACAATTAATGCCAAAACATAATGAAGATAATAATGTATGTAATAATTGCATATACCAAAATAGTCATAGTGATACATATTACTAGTGATAGTTAGTTAATAGTTAGTGTTAAGAACATACCTAAATATTATGCAGGCTGTGGACCGGATCCAGATTTAAGATTGTCAGGTGATTTTCACATGCAAGGTGCGTAAATCACCTGACTGAACTGGCATGCGCCCTCCAGATGTTACGCTAGGATTACTATAGTAATCCTAGCGTTTAAACAATCGGACGGAACTTTGTTCCGTCCAAGCCCATTTGCGTGCAAATGGGCTGTGCTTCCCCTCCTCCCTCTAAAGTGGGTGGGGGGAAGCATGTAAAGTGTACAGTGTGGGAGGGGGCTCCCACACTGTGTGGGAGGGGGCTCCCACACTGCAGCGGATCAGCGGTCGTACGGACCGCTGATCTGCCCGTCGCATTTAAGGCAGGCTTATGGCAGCGTAAGCTGCCATAAAGCCCGCACGACAGATGGGAGTGACAGGGGGTGTGCACTCCCCTCTGTCTCGCGTAATTTCAGACCCCCGCGCGCCCGTATGGACTGGGTCTGCAAATATACACACGGGGACAGATCCTGATTTCAGTATGAAAGCGTATTTACGCTAGCCGCTTGCGTAACTTCAACTTTTTGTATGTACTGCACATGCGCGCGGCAAATGTAAGGTGTCGTAACTCTGACTGTACCTACATTCCTCATAACTACGTACGAAGAGGCGGGTCATCCTTCCGACGGCCGGAAATACACTTTGTAGGCGGAGAGAGGCATTTAAATTATACAGTATGGGCCGGGTTAGGCCGTTACGTACGACCGTCCACTACATACGACCGTACTTACGCAAGGAAAAGTAAAGGTAGGGTTTGGTACTCATAAATCAAGTAAACTACGTGCGACCAAGGGGAGTGCCCGGGGGAGTGCATAGTACTTACGATCGCATAACTACGCTACGAGATCCTACTTAAACTGCACTTTGGACCACGGAGAGTTAAGGTAGTTCTATGAACACGGAAATCACTAAAGATCCGTAAGACTGAGGGGAGTGTCGTAGAAGCGCACTCGCCACTTAGTTGCATATTTCTGCGAATATGCGCGTACTTATTTCCTTCTTATCTGTGGATCAGGGCCAATATGCATAGACAGCTTCGACAGTTTATTGTATAAGGACAGCTAATTATATCACACTAAACTACTTCAGAATTAATGCAGAATATACGTGATATTGGTAGATATATAAAATAGTTTTATGGGCGCTTCTATTATAATACAATTATAGATTCAAGCAGCCGTCAAGGGAGGAATTGTGCCACTCTCCCTACTATGGGATTTGGAGAACCTCCAAATTCCAAAAGACAAATAAATAAGCAATGACAGCGCTAATAAGAAATTTAGATCACCATTCTATATAGTGAGCTTATTCTATAGATGAGTGTCAATCGTGGCAAAGAATAGACAGATACTGGAAACAAAACAGGTCTTCTACTCAGCGGTTTCTCATGAAATGCATGTGACAGAACTTGATGATCCAGACTAACAGCTCATATTATTCCATATTGTAGCTAAGTGCAATCTTTCATCTGGCTTTCTTTGTTCACATCTAGTTACTTGTAAAGCAAAATAATTTATTGTACAAAATATAATACAAAATTGTGTCTATCTTACATGACGGTCAGGTGCATGGCCAGTTTAATAGAGCCGTTATTCTGGACGCACTGAAGGCACCCTTACACTTCCTACGTACAGTACAATTTACTGTACCAAACCACATTAGGCCCTGGATAAAAGTGCTTGTAGGACTGTGTATGAGACATTAGTTAACATGATCAGATAGTATTCTCAATAAGCATTCATGTTTTAATGTGCTTAGAGCTTGGGTATGTTCCTTGTCATACATGATGTGTGTTTTGTTTAAATAAAAAATCACAATGTAGGACTCTACCCAGAAATCTGTGCCTTCTGCATAGATGGTGGCTGTAGGTGCATTCTGTGCCTGGCACACATCTGTGCAATCAGAGTGCATTATGACCATTCCAGGCATATGAGGAATGACACAGGGGCTGTGCTGCGATTGCCTGTGAGCGTGTCTTGACAATACAGTGTACAGTAGAGATGTGCCAATCCAGATTGTGGTACTGCAGCCATTTTCTGTGTGTTGGCCTTAAAAAAGTAGCGGTAGGCCCTGGCTATCAGAAGTCTGTCCATATAACTGTTTAACTTAGCGGCCTTGATATTATGGATCCCTCTGCATCTGTTCCTCTGGGGTCCGAATTGTCAAAGAATAGGTTGTTTGGCTCTGATCCATAGCAAATAAATAGCATGTCCCCTGTCATGTACACATACCCGCCAACATTTTTTTTTATGGAAAATCGGTACACCCAGAGAGCGTGTCCATGAATGGGGCTTATCTGCTTCCATTTGCATATATGATAAGGTGTAAAATCTAATTATATACCTTATCATGAGATAAGGTGAGGGTCACAGGTGAGGGTCTTGTCACTTTAGCAGAGCTGTAGGAGTCTGTCCCCACATCACTGCTATAGTGATCAGACGTTGCAGTACTGGAAGGTTAGTATAGGGGGGACTGTCGAGCACAATCCGGTACAGGAGTCCTTTTGGCCAGTATTAAAAACGGTACTTTGCCTGCTAAATAGGTACAGTTGGAGGGTATGTGTACATATATACGTGTTTTCTCAGATATAAAGAGGCTGATAATTCCTTCGGCTAGTATCCTTGTAGACATGTCTCTTATCTGCATAAATAATAACTGAATTCTTTATTAAATTACATTATATGCACATTTTTACGCTGTCATCATATAAAAGTCATAAACAATATAGACGCACAAAAATATTAAATAAAATGCTTAATCACGTTATGTATGGGTTGTTGAATAATCAATAATTATTGTCATTTCCATATAAAGTGTTAGATGTTAGCGGAATGATTGGGCACATTCTGGCAGCAATAATTGAATTTCTCTACATGTCTTAATGCTCTGCAGTACATGACAGCAGCTGATAGAGGCATTGGTGATTTATCCATACCTATAATGAATCTTCTATGCAGCTGCACACCAGATGACCTGCCTTTACACTCTGTGCTCTAATGTCTAACACAAGAGTTAACTACTGGAACCTGCTGATGTCAGAACAACAAGCGTGATATTAAAAAATAAACCCAAAACAAAGATACATCTAAAAGCAAAATTGTCAGCAAACATTAACATTGAGACAGTAGCTTCCTGTGTGGCAGTTTATTTCCTGAAATCTTCCATACATGTTTTATAAGCAGTAAGCTTCATCATTTCTCTTATTGGAAGGAAAAAGTTTAGTGGTAGTAAACAGTGGTCTTAGCAATGTTTGTTTTGTGGTTGTGCAAACAGGAAATAAAGCCATTAATTGAAGTGAAAATGACTGAGTAAATGCGGTGATGCTCATTCTTCTGTCTCCCCTGTTGCTCCTTCTCTGCCCTCTAGATTGTAAACTGTGATATGCAGGTCTTCTGTCTCTGAATCATTGGCTCTGAACCTCTTTGCATCTCCTTATCTGGGTACAGGATCATCATGTGCTGGATTCTAGATTTGATTATGTAGTTATCTAGATGTGTGGTCCATGTATGTATGTATTGTAAGATGTATGTACTCTGTAAGGATTCATAATAGTGGGCCTAATACAGAATTAGGTTGGGAACCGTAGGGAAGGAGTTCCGTAAAAGGGGCCCTCACTTACACATGCCTAAACCTTGCAAGAAAGACAGGGTTAGGAATGTTATACCGCTTTCACATCACCCTCCCAGAAAAACCCGGTATTTTGTACCCGGGACTTTTCTGGGAGCAGTGCCGTGTGTTTCACATGGCAGTGTTATAAGTCCACCAAAAACCCGGGTTTTAGTGGAATTTTAACGCTGAAGAGCATGCTGATGCTTGTAGTGCTACAACCATCAGCATGCTCAGCGGCCCCTACCCTAAAAACACTAAACATTTAATGCCCCCCTTTAACAAAAATCATCATTAAATACCGCTAATTAAAAAAAAATTACTGCTAACATTAGGGTCAATGCGATCGCCGCAGGCTCAATTATGCGTCCTGCGGCAGGATGAGATGATCCGGTGCACTCTCCGCTGTCCCTCCGGATGAAGCTGAAGAAGCAGTGCCCGCCAGTGTCCTGAATACCCCCGGGCCGGTAAGTCTGTTAACTCTTTTCATTATTTTTTTGCGGTATTTAATAATTATTTTTTTAACGCTAGAAACAGATTTGTTTACTGTTGCCTTAGCAACAGTAGACAAATCTGCACCAATCAGGAGGCAAAGTGAAAGACCCGGGTTGAAAACAACCCTGGTCCTTTCACATTGCCTCCCTTCCCGGGTTGAACACGGAAGTGGTGGTTTCACATCACCACCCAGGTTTTTGAAAAATGCCGGGTTTTTGCTGAAAAACCCGGGTTTTTAGTGGTGATGTGAAAGGGGTATTAATGAAGGGGCAGAGAGCATCTGCGTCCGTGCGGTGGAGTTAAGGAACTCCTTTCAAAAGAGGGAAATAACATGGCGGTGGAATTCCCCAACACGAGGACTGTCTTTTAGAAGTAGAGACAGCTGAAAATTCTTTTGAATAGGCAGCCATTTTTAACTTTTTGAAGAGTGGATGGCCGATCGGCATACTCACCCATTCATTTTCAGGAAGCGCGGCCCGTTGGACCCAATGCACTTGCCACTGACACCACGGAGAGGTTAGGGTAAGGATTAGGGAAACGGTTGGGGTTAGTTTTTTACTTACCTTTCGGAGCATTGTGTTTGGTGCTCTGGGAATCAATTGCTTCGCCTTGTTCGGAACTGGCTGGGAAAGAACGTCCCTTTTGCCATAAAAGGCCGTTCTCAGCGGGGACCCACACCCATGACAGGGGCGTGTACTTCCCTCTTCCATGCCAAATTACAGATCTCGGTGTGTACTGAAGTGGCACGGAGATCTGTATCAGGTCCAGTATAAATAAAAGGTATGTTTAGTGAATTCTATACATCATTCTCTCTTTCACTCATCTCCAGACTGCCATTATTAGGACAGAGAATCTCACCTTGTGCAAGCAGAGCATCAGTGAAACTTACCTTCTCTGCAACTGTCTCTTCCATTGCCACTGGAGGAATCATTCCCTGCAGGCCATTGCACCACACACGGCGTTCACATTTCTCTAATTCTAAATTAATTAGTATTTGCACTACATGTATATTTTTGTTGCAACATGATTTTTGGCAGTCTGTCTTTCACTCATACTCAGCTCCATTGGCTGAGACAAATGTCTGACAGCAGGAA
>WWET01001098.1:79469-96038 GCA_011038615.1 Limnodynastes dumerilii | reverse complement strand
TGGGGTAGATCCTGAACTACGTGTGTGCGTACGTATTTTAGCGGTGCGTATTTTCGTACACGTAAGGTCAATACACTCCCCACGGCACACCCCTTGCACGGACGTATTTTCTCAAATTACGCGACCCAAACCCTACCTTAGCTTTCCCTAACGGAACAGAATACGTCCGCTAACGGGCGTACAGACTACGCGAACGTACGCAGCTTAGCACGCCCATACTGTACACTTTAAATACCACCCCCCGCCTACTTCACGTAAAACGCACGTGTTGGTCACTAACGTAAATTTGGCATGCCCACACGTAAGTATTTACGTTTGCAATACGTGAATCACCCATACGTTCGAAAATACGCTGAATGTGCGTATTTTCTGTGGTGCGCATGCGCAGTGCTTACAAATCTGCGAATTTACGTCTCCGCCACACGTAAATTCGCGGAAATGCGTAGTTCTGGATCTGCCCCAATGCTCTCATCGACAGCATTAGCTGAAGATGGCGTTAAGGTAAGTATTTCGGCGGTATCCCCATATATCCCCTTTTCCTCCCCCTAATAGCTGTTATTAGGCTGAGGAAAAGGGATTTATATATCGGGAGACCGCTGGAATACATTTAAAAGCTAAAAAGTAGGAAAAAATATATATATCTAACTTTTTCATATTAAAATTAAATAATAAATACATTTATTAAAAAACAAAAAAAAGAGTGTTTTAAACTTACCTGACCGGGTGTCGAATCTGTCTCAAATCCCGGCGTATGTGCAGTGATTTTGCCTTTCAGCTACTACGCATGTGCTGGGTTTCTGAGCGTAGCCGAACGATGTCAGCGAAAGACTCGCTGACCATTGTGGGACCTCGCAGGAGAGATACGTTTTTGGAAATATGGTGCCCAATATTGCAAAGCTTGATGTGCTTATCATAGTAAATGGAGCCCAAAATGCCCACATAATAGCCTATTATGTGGGTATATTAAGCCCTATTAATAATACGGGGGTTTATATTCACACATAGTGGGGGCAGATCTAGGAAGGGTAATCAGGGAAATACTGATGAACCTGCATGTGTAAAATGCCGGCTCTTTATGAACATCAGTATCCACAGCTCTATTCTCCTTTTGCTGACTTCATCAGTTGACAATACAGATGACTGAACAGACAAAGAGAGAGGTGAGTAGGAACAAGAAAATAAAAATGGAAAGCAATTAAAGAGAGGTTTAGGGGAGACAGAAGTAAAGAGGAAGTAGTGGTCAGTAAGAAGAGTATAGAAGGAACAGTGAGGAGAGAGAGGGTACAGTAGGTATAGGGGTATAGATGGAACAGTGGGGAGAGGGGTATGGATGGAAAAGAGGGGTAGAGATGGAACAGGGGGGAGATGGGTATAGAGGTAACAGTGTGGAGATTTGTTTAGTGAAAACAGCAGAGAAAAGAGAACTGAGAAAAGAGAACAAGAGTGAGGTGCCACTATTAAAATCGGTTGGGGATCAAAATGATCGTTAAGTTCCCTGCCAAAACTAATTTCTAAAGCTGTGACACACTGGCATCAACTTGAGGCTAACAGGGGTTAATGTACGGAATTTGAGATCCAGAGTTCTGTATGTGTAATGAAACCCTCACCCCGCACTCTCCTCAAAGGTACAGGCCTTCTGCATGCAGAACCCAACCTTAATTCTCTCCTTGCAGAAGGCCTACGTATGGAATGGGGGATCATACATAAGCGCTTTGGAAAGCACTTACTATACAATTACCATTCCGGATCCCATCCACCACGCATATTTCATACACATAGTGAGTGGGGCCTCTCGTCGTGCGGTGACAGAATTCCGCATCAGGCAGATCAGTTCCAAAGCAGCATTCCATGTCCTGCGAATGAGGTTCTCGGCAATTGGAACACTATGTTGGTAGCCAGGGACATCATATAATGTCTGACTAGGATTGGGACATATCAATCCTGTGTTATATAGATCAATGTTATCTCTTAGGAATCAATTTTATTTGCACCAAGTACATAGCGTTTATTTGGAATGAAATTGTAAAAAAAAAGACTGCTATATGTAAACTGGAGACAATTTTTTCATTATAAATAGATTTAGACAGTGATTTAAGGAGAAGTACAGTAAATAGGCAGGAACACCAGCTGCCAGCTCCTTCTGCTCACTTCCTGCACATGGCAAGCTGCATCCAGTGATATGGAAACCATTAGCACACTGAAGTCAACACGTTAAGGTTTATACTGGTTAAACACATACTGTAAGTAATAAATAGGGTCCGGATTCACAGTGACGTAGTTTTCGTCTTACGTACGTTGTTTTAAGAATTGAGCTGTTACGCATGTGTAGTAGCTTATTTACGCTATCTATGTACCATTTCTGTACGTAGATTGTGTAAGCGCGCTTACGCAGTCTACGTACTGAAATGGTATGTAGATAGCGTAAATAAGCTACTACGCATGCTTAATAGCTCAATTCTTAAAACAATGTAAGACAAAAACTACGTCACTGTGAATCCGGAGCTAAGTCACTAACATATATACCAAGCATTTCAACCCATCCACGTTAAAAAAAGGGTTTCTGTCTACAGTGATTTTTTTATTTTTATTTTTAAACACATCAAAATAGGAATAAAATTCAGCCAACAAAAATCTTATAATAAACTCACAATTACATGTAAACTTAACCAGAATTACACATGTAAAAACGTATTTCCTCTTAATTAATGACCCTGCTGATCTCCAATCTGCAGCCTCTGTGACCCGTACGAGTTTATAGGCGTTTGCTGAATGCAAGCTCCAAGAGCTGGAAAAAGTGACATCTACTTCATGCACACACCTACAAATAATTGTAACCTTTTACACATGCGATCATTTGCTTACTCATATTATTTGCTCATATTCAACCTCTTGTAATCATAAAACAATTAAAAAACACAATGCTAAATCATCTGTGGAACTTTACTGTACACTGTAGGGGAGAAGTTCTGGTAATACAAGCTTGAGAAGCCAAGTATCAGCCTAAACTCAATGCACTCCATGGGGCTGATCCAGAGTGTAAGAGTGAGGGCAAAAAGAGTGCAATTGTACACCCTGCAAAACCAGGCTGCAGTGTAAGGGAGAGAGGGGCCCGATCCAGAGGTGCACAGAGATCCTAATGCATTTGTAAAGGTGGCGGGAGCTGGGTGTGATCCAAAGGCACGCACAATGATGCCTTTGTATTGGCAGCAATTACAGCACCTAGTGCCTGACCCAGACCTACGCTAGTGTGCGATTTCACGGCGGGTCTTAATCGTAACCGCTTACGCTAGTGTGCGATTTCACGGCGGGTCTTAATCGTAACCGCTTTGTTTTAACGCTCAAGGGGGCGTGTTTGGCTTACGAAATCCATAAATATGCACCGAGGGGGGGGTGAGGCGGGGTGAGGCGTGCTAAGCGTCGTAAATACGCAATGACCATACGGACGCCCGCAGTTACGAACAGAAAAGTTAGGGTAGGGTTTGCCGAGCGTATGGAAGCAAATCAAAGTACGAGCAAGGGGAGTGCCTATTGCCGTGCATTGGAGGCGTTAATACACTACGCACACGAGCGTAGGTCTGGATCAGGCCCATAGTGTATAAGTACAATGCAGCCACGTGCCCAAATACATTGCATATGAGTAGGGCAGTACAGGGACATGCTGACTATAAATTGAGGTTAGGAATATTGCGATTGCCTATGTTAGAATGTAAATGTTTGAAAATATTTGCAAACATGGGGCTGGATCCAGACTTAAGAAGGAGCTTGTAATTAAGAGAGTAAAATTACTCCTGGGCTAAACCATGTTGATTGCAGAAAGAGTCAAGTTAATTGTTAATACTGTTTGCAACAGATGAAATATGACTCCCCCTGAAATCAACATGGTTTGGCCCAGGAGTGACTTTACTCTCTTAATTTCAATCTCCTTATTAAATCTGGATCCAGCCCATGACCTGGATCCAGATTAGTAACGTAGGGCGAATTACGCAAGAAGCATGCATAAGTCAGCCTTAGCTTATTGCGCATGGGTGTGGCAGATGTTACACTATCTTTGTACATATGGAAAGTAATTCTGTACATTCTGAAATCCCAATCACTACACAAGGTGGGTGGGTGAGTGTTCGGAAACCATAGAAATTTTACATCGTGGGTGGGCTGAGGCACGTCTGCACGCCAAGCTATGCAGATGGCTTAAGGTAGGTTTATGGTCTTGTATCTTAGCTAAAGTCCATGAGAGGGGAGCATCATGGGAGAATGTGTGGAGGTCTGGATGTGGCCCAAGAAGAATCTGTTATGTCTTGTTTAATTATATTAAATGTTTTAAACATCATTAATAATTAAAATAAAGCAAACCGCTAAAATGTAAATATATATTAAAAATCAAATACACTCTCCGGAACGAAACTCTCAATTTTGAACAAGGGACATCCGAAAGTTCCTATACTAACCATTTTATACTTTTTTTTAATGAATGGGTGAGTATGTCGTTCGGCATTCTTCAACCATTCACTTTCACAATGCGTGATATCCCTCCGCCGCTGCTATAGCTGTACCTGGAACAGGTAAGTAAATTATCTCTGCGGGGTTAAGGTTAGGATTAGGGTTAGGGTTGGGGTTAGGGTTAGGGTCAGGCTGCAGGGGAGGGAGGGTCAGGGTCAGGCTGCAGGGTAGGGAGGGTCAGGGTCAGCCTGCAGGGGAGGGAGGGTTAGGGTCAGGCTGCAGGAGATGGTGGGTTAGGGTAAGGCTGCCTTTAAGGCAGGGTTAGGGTCAGGCTGCCAGGAAGGGAGGGTTAGGCTTAGGGTAGTGAGAGGGGATGGTTAGGGTTAGGGAAAGGAATGGGGGGACTATTTTTTTTACTACTTTTATGACCACGGAGCTTTCGGTGCTCCGTGGATCGATTGCAATGCCTCCTCGAGGCATATGCAATCGAAATCCCATCCAGTTCGCAACTGGCTGGGAGAAATCAAATTTTTCCAAAATCTAATTTTCTTGCCGCGGACCCACACACGGCAAGATAAAGAACAAAAACAATCGATATAGTGGTGCTGAATACCCAATTGCTAACAGTTTTCAACTAAATGAAAAATAGTCACAAATTTGAAATAAATATAAACATAAAGAAATATAGTCCAATTAAAAATAAAGTTCAAAAGAAGTGAAGAAAGTGAAGAACCCGATTATTTAGGGGCTGTCGGCCTATTATAGGTGTCTGTTTGTTCCCATGGAAATAGAGCTGAAAAAAATATGAAGAAAAGCCAGGAGGCGCCTATGGTGTAGTATTTCTTAATAAATAATAAAGTGCACGTGCTTATATTGTGAAAAAAACAGTGATGAGATATATATGCGGACCAGCTACAAATAATCATATTCAAAGTATCTTTTCTGTTGTCCTGGACTTTTCTTGCAATTTGGTTCTCATCAATATATATGCCCAGTGGAGAAACACACATACAGAGAGCAATCTAGTGTAGTGTTTCACACACATTTATTTCAAATAGAGGTATAAAATATGCGTACATAAAATAGAGTAAAAACAAGCTTATTCGAGTATCTCTTTCAGGATACATCACACTGCTCAGGCAAAATGTGTCAAACGCGTTTCGTGCAGGGATTTAACCAAGGGACTCCGGGGTATATTTACAAACTGCGATTTTTAAAAAATCGCCTAAAATCGCGTGAGTTTGCTGTGAATATCAAATCACTGTGTTCACAAAAGCTAAGCTCACATGAGTTTAAACCTCTTGAAAATCGCTGAACCTAAAATCGCCAGTGTGATTTTTTCTATGTTACAGTATGCTGTGAATATCAAATCACGGTGTTCACTAAAGGTAAACTCACGTGACTTTAATCCTCTTTAAAATCGCTGAACCTAAAATCGGCATTTAGCAATTCTCCATTGCCTAGAGGCAATTTAGTGACAATTCTCCCTGCGAGCCAGGAAAACACATGTCAATCTAGTTGACATGTGTTTTCCTGTGTGTCAAAACCAACCGCAGCATGGTTAGAAGCCTTACCATGCTGACGCTGATAGAACTACAAGGCTAAGCAATACTTAGCCTTGTGGTTCTATCAGCACAGCATGGCTAAGGCTTTCAAGCTTGCTGCACTTGGTGATTTTTTTAAACTCCCGCGAGTTGCCGTGATTTTTTCAGGGACAAATCGCGGTGCTTTTCAATAGAAAAACACAGCGATTTAGACCTTGCAAAATCGCGGCAACTCTCGTGAGTTATAAAAATTTGCCTCAAAATCGCATGTTAGTGAATTCTCTGAATTCACAGTAAAAATCGCATTCAAATCGCGGCGAGACATCGCCCTTTGTAAAAATTGCCCTTTGTAAATATACCCCTTCATCAGAGAGTTAAGCAATAACTTAACTGATAAATGCCTGATAATTAAAAATAGCCAGTATAGTATAATGTACGCAGCATAAGCGCCGGCCAGGGTGGAGCGGACACCCTAGACTCTGAGATCTTCTATTAACAGCTAAGAACTAAGTTAACTGCTGGCAGTGTCAGTGTGTTTATCACAGCATTTAGTACTCTGGACGGCTGTTCTAGTGCTGTGTATGTGCGGAACATTGACTGTCTGCAGTTACTGACATCCAGCCTCCTAGAGAGCAGCAGAAGCACTGAAGACTGGATGACGGAAGCTGTTATAACACACATGGGCTGACCGGAAGATGAACAACGTGTGTGCGTAACTTTATATATCTGTGTGTGTGTGTGTGTAGATATAAATCTCTCTACATATAGAGAGATATATCTGCACACAAACACACACATGTGCATTAATTTTATGTGTCTGCAATGAAAAAGTTCTGAACAGGTCAGAGAGAATTAATAGTTGTTTATGTGAATGGGATCATGAATATGTTAAAATTTCCAGTACTGTCTCGATATACATGCATCCCAGATTAAAACCCCTCAAAGTGCTCACCTTTTCTACAATAAATGATATTGGACTCATAGAGGTATATGTCATTGCATATTTGAAAATGTATTAATTATCAATGATTTTGCAGGATAAATTTTAAACCAAATATTGCTACTTAAATTGACCGGTGATTTTGCATATTCATTTTCACTGAATGAGGTATTAATAGTTACTAAGAAAGTCCATATTTGAGTTAAAAAAAGAAAAGGGACACGTTGCCATTGTAACTATCAAACACATGAGAGCTGTTGTGAATGAAATATGCGTTTAAAAACTCAATATGATAATGATAGTTCAAATAACAGAGATGATCATGTGGATTTATGGTAAGATGTTTGAATAGATTGGATGTCATTTACTGATCTCTCTGAGGACACTGTCGCTTTATATTATCTGATGCCCCATCCCCCTCCACACTGCAAGTATGCAGCTATATTGATTTAGCTCCCAGCTAATCAGTTGCATATTACCTATAGAGCTCAATACAATGAATACAATTTATATGGGGTCTAACACACAGGAGTCATACTGATACAAGACCTTTGTGCTAGGTTATTATTAGTAGTATAAATTATATACATTATATAATATTTTCTTTCTAAAGCGGCACATGTCAGATTCATGCTCTATGTCTAACAGCGCTTTGGTGCTTTTGATGCCAGTGTATAATAAGCACTAATACATGCACCATTTAGCTCTGTGAGTACTGAAATATCTGTAATAGAACAACACACAAAAATCTCTTATTCTCTTTTGTGCTAATGAGCCCACTCACTATAAAAAACCTATTTATTCTGTATATATCTTTATAATTTATCATCATGATTTAATTGATAAGCCTTCTGCTGCTCCAAGAACTGACCATTAAAACGGAAAGCACAATTCCTCAGAACACACAGGTTTAAGAAAAATATTTGGAAATCAATATAATAATAATAATAATAATAATAATAATAATAATAATAATATAATTATTACAGCTGCCCATTAAGTTGGTCTAATTTCCACTTTTTGCATCTTCTCATGGACATATAATTGAATCAACTCTATGACCAACATTGGTAGCACCTCCCCTATAAGATTATCATATTAATGGGAGTTTATCAATAACATTTATACTTTTAAACCAGATCGGTTCAGAGGTCTGTGCGACTCTTCTTTCCCTTTTGTGCTGTTACTGGTCTCTTTCAGCAAGTTCCAAAACTGTTATAAACTGTTATAAGATATATATCTTTTTATAATGTTAATATTTTGGTTTCAAATAAGTGTTATTACGCAATATGGAATTTCCCTTCTTTGGCAGGGCTGTGCGGTACATTTAAAAATGGGGATAAATATTTGTGATGAAAAGAACATCTGAAGCTCCTTGAATTATCTCTTTGCACAGCGCCAAAAGCCATCAGCTTTTCTAAGTATCTTCTAAATTTCACAATTTCAGGTGGTTAGAAGGAGAAAGTGTGGTATGGAGAGATTAGTGGCCGGATCCACAGTTAATACCGTGAGCCCACTTCTGAACGCACTGGACTGGACCTGAGCATGCACCCACATATTAAGTTAGATTTACTGGACCGTATTCACAGATTCGATTTTGCTACTTTTTACGTGCGTATTTTTAGGTATGGTTGAACTGTGCATGTGTAGTAACTTTTTTAACGCAATCTACGTTTTTTACGTCTATTTAGGCACTGAAGTTCATTACGCTCGCATTTCTAAATTGAATTCCATATGTGCGTATATTAGTGACAGTGGGTTGGGGGAGGTATTTAAATGGACTAATATGAGTGCGGCTAGTCATGTTTGCACGTACGGAAGGAAAATACGCACGTAATTACACATGTAGAGTTAAGGTTGCCCTATGGACGCGTAAGTCACCAAAAAAAAGTCAGTGTAAGGGGAGTGTCATGGGTGTGGCCTTGCCACGTACGTGCGTATATTTGCATACTTTAAACACACGCATCTGTGAATACAGCCCACTAAGTTTAAATAGAAAGAGGCTGTGCTTCCCTTCCGCCCCATGGTGGGTGGGGGAAGCATTTCAGTTTTACAGTAGGGGAGGTTTTTCCCACTGACGCGCAGATCAGCGGTGGAACAGACCGCTGATCCGCAAGTGTGACTTAAGGCAGTGTAAGTCACACATTTTCATCATGTGCAGTTTAATGTGGTGTGTTCCCAGTTTAAAGCCATTTTTCTCTTTTCTATCAAAGTAAGGTATTTACTATGGTTAAACATATTAAGTGTCTTTTGGAAGTATTGCCCCAGAAATGTATACAGTGTATTTATATGTTTACAGCTGTGTACAGAGGTCTGATAGGAAATGTCGACACTCAAAATGTGGACAGGTCAAAATGTTGACAGTTGAGTATTATGGGCCTGATCCAGACCTACGGGCACCTTACGGCCGTCCGAGGTCTGTGCAGCCGTCATCGTAGCGGGGAGTGCACTTGCGTGTCCAGATTCCTACCTTAACGATTACGATCAGCTCTGCCGCCTTACAGCTTCCTCTGCCCCGTTTCCTAATCTGCATGCCTATCTCCACCTTGGCGGCAGAGATACGGCATGCGTAAAGGGGGGGAAAGCCCCCTTTTTGTAACAGCCGTCGGCCCTTACGCTGCCTTATGAAGGTTGTGCACATGCGCACAATCTTCAAAACAGGTAAATTACAGCCAAGCCGGCCATAATTCCCTGGGCAGCCGTAGCTCCGGATATGGCCCTATGTTGGTATTTGTTTGTAATATTTGTAAATTTTATATAATACATTAAATTGTAAAATATATCATAAATGTAATTATATATACATAACATAAACATAATACTCAACTGTCGACATTTTAACCTGTCCAGATAACAACCAGTAAGGGTGGAAAATAGCATAATGTATATTATATTAGTCTGACTGAAAAGCCTGATCAGCTGTGCAAGCGTGCCTATTAACACATATAACAAACAATGCTCCACTTCAGCTGTATGTAAAATCTAAGACTAAGAACAAACTGATTTAGTTTAACGAGGGTTTATTAGGAACTTTTGCATCTGATATATGTGTAACCATTGTGACTTTAAAGAGTAGGCAATGACTTTCCTGATACTGCTCACAAATAGTAAAATTGCTTAAGGCTTATAGTACACCTAGAGATAATTAGTATCACACCCTTAAAAATTGGCTTCTTAAACTGTATTTATGCACTTCAATGCTAATAATAGATCCTAAGTACTAGATATTTGAGACTTTAACTCAGGTACTAAGGTCATATCATGTATGTGGATGGTCATAGGGCATAAGCTATGTGAGATGCTCTTAATAAATAGAAGTAAATAAGTACAATTAACTAAAATGAACGTTTCCAGGTGTTTTTTTTTCTAACTCCTATAGTATAAAGAGCTATCAAGACCATCAAAGAGGTGTTGTATACCTTCAGTGGCCTAACTGCCACTGCAGAGCTGGCCAGATGCTACTAGTTCCTTTCTCAATTGCTGAATTTATAGACATTAAAGATATTCTTCTATGGTTGGGCATCAGAAGGAAAGTAGAATGTGTCCTTTTCTTTAGTCATCCACTTTATTTCTTTGAAAATGAGGTATCCCACAGGGATCTCTACTAAGGCCAATCTTATGCCCACTTATATAAACAATATAGAGTCAGGCATCAGTAAGTTGTAAATACATATGTTTTACAGATAATATTAAACAACTAAACTAGAGACTACATGTGGTGACTTGCAAGTTGACTTCATCATCAACTCCTTGCTAAAAAAATAAAGATTCTTCTTGATTTAACCCTGCTGACTAAATTCATAGGGGCTGATCCTGAACGGCGGGTGGATGCGTAAGATCGACATTTCTGCCTGGCGTAGTTAGGGAAACCCGTTACTCAGGATTGGGCGTCCCTAACTGTTGCGTGATTACGGCGAGGGGGCGTTCCTCACTGTAGCTACGCAACAGTTAGGCAAGAAAGGCAGAGGGAGGTAAGCTAATGAGGACGGGAAGGCGGGTTTGGGCCGTTACACTCCTGTGGCCGGCGTAATTTCACACTGTTATGTCGGCTGAAGTTAGGGTAGCTTTCAGCCGGCGTAACAGTGTGTAATTACACTGGCCACAGGGGGAGTGTCGGGGGGAGTGCATGCCGATACGCCCAGCGCATCGGTGGAAGTTAGGATCAGACCCATAGTGCTTAAAGTGGTTACATCCAAGACATCACTGATGAAGATAAATAGTTCAGTCAGTTTTGGGTCTTCCTTATTTTTTCCAAAAACTTATTTAGAGATTTAACTGTCTCTTTATAGAGGATTACACTGAGCTGGTCCCTCATGGAGGTCAGTTTTTAAAGCACCATCAGAAGAGTGAGGTCTGTGTGTTCTGATTGCCTTATACCTCTTTCTGCGTGCAAGGGTCTGTAAGTACACCCATGTAGCGGGCAGTACACGCCCCTTGCACTTTCTGCTCTCGGTAGGAAATCTGGACACTACCTTAAATTTTACAACTACATAGTACGCATGCGTAATGACCAAGGGTCTGTAAGTACACCCATGTAGCGGGCAGTACACGCCCCTTGCACTTTCTGCTCTCGGTAGGAAATCTGGACACTACCTTAAATTTTACAACTACATAGTCGTAACGGGGATTCCCCCGCCCCGACACCTAATTACCACGGCCATCGTAAAATGGTAGCCGGCCCCTTTTTTGTAATGTCGGTGTATGTAGCAAAGCTACCAGTACGCATGCGTAATGACAATGTGCGCATGCGCACATCATAGCTGACAGAGGAATTACGCACGCAGCGTGCGTAATTCCCGTCAGCCATTGCTGTGGATCTCGGCCAATGTCTATATGTGTCAATACCACCTTTATACCAAAATATTAATTCTATTGTTCAAATTATAGAACAAGTGAAATACTTCTTATGTATTAATGTGGGTTATCAGTACAATAAATTACACATAGAAAAATAGTTTGCATGTAATATGCAAACAAATTCATGTATTGAAACCCACAATTTATATCTATAATTAAGTTTGTAGTGTTCCTTAAGGTGCGGTGTTGCAGTGCATTCAATGAATATAAAGCATTGTAAAAATTGAAGTGGTTAAAATAAATCATTGACCTTTTACTGTTTTAAAATGTTCTTTTCTTCAGTATCATTATTCTGTGAACAGCAAATCATTATGTCAGACATTGACCTAAGGGAATAATAATTCCTTTATTTTAAATGAAATTTACATGTACCCAGCACCTGTGAATACAAGTCTCTGCAATACATGTAGAGCTCTATGTATGAATAGGTCCTGATCAGGGGCACATATATACCCATTTGCTGGGTAGCTGGCCAAGGGGTTCAGCCCAGAGTCAGAGAGTAGACTGACAAAC
The DNA here is from genome assembly GCA_011038615.1 of Limnodynastes dumerilii. Classification (NCBI taxonomy): domain Eukaryota; kingdom Metazoa; phylum Chordata; class Amphibia; order Anura; family Limnodynastidae; genus Limnodynastes; species Limnodynastes dumerilii. The sequence continues at coordinate 83,747 of WWET01001098.1, read as the reverse complement.
TATACAGTGCTCAGCTCTGCGCCACTGCCTGTAGTGTCATATTACTGGTGCAGGTGTGACAGAAAGCCAAGACATTACAGTCTGGCACTGGCACTGTGCAGTCTGATTATTCTGCTCTGCTACTTGCCATATAGTATGCAAAAATCCCCTACAGCCCAGTGAAGGATAGCTGAGCTCTATTACAGTACAGCAGAGGATTTCTCTCTACCACAGATGTACCACTGTCTGTCATACTATATTACAGGTAGCACAACTGAAGCATCAGATTACGTCTAAGGTGCCGATGGCTGTACTGTGAGGTCACAGCTGCACTGCTGCCTTCCATGGTATGTCACACTTTATGACAGCCACTACTTTACAATCTGACTGCTGGCACTGCAGAAGCCTTCTGTCAGATAACCTCTATAGACCATAGAGGGGGTTGCACCAGTCCCCTGCCAGGGGTATCTGGACCCCTAGATATTCCTCTGGTCCTGATGACCAAACCAGAACACATCCCTAACCTGAAAACACTTAATACTAATGAAAATTACCTGGAACATTATCTCAGAATTTAAAATAGCAGCAATCCAAAAGTGAGTATATTCAGATGATATTTACATTATGTAGACACTGACATGATCCATGATGACACGTATAAAAACATCTCAGAACAAGCTGGGAATCTGTAAGGAAGTGGTGCTTGCAATGGAAAAATTACACAGAACAGGAATTCTAAATATCTCAACTGCTGCCAGACTGTGGAATTTTTATACATATACATTCGTGGATGTTACATAATGTCATTTCAGGCCTGAGAAATGTAGGACCTGATCCAGATTTAAAAAGCCTGGAATGCACACAGTCTGCATGGAAGCAGAGATGCAGCTCAGGTGTGGATTGAACTGGATAGCCATCAGTCACACCGGCCAATAAAATGACAGAATCATTGTTCAATGCCACTACAGTTGCATATTTGACAGTCAGACTGTCATTAATGTTAGGGCTGTAAAGCAAAAAATCAGTGATCCTGTTATTAAGGTATCCAGCTAATCAGGGGCGGATTAGAAATTTAAAGTGGCCCAGGAAAAAATCTGAAGAAGCCACATATGAGTGAGATAATTATTGGCGGAGTCCAAAAAATATGTAAACTGGATTGGAACAGAATAAAGCAATATATAATTAAAGCATGGGTTATGTATTGCCAATTAAGTGTTATGTAAAATAGTTACAAGTAAAGACAACATCTACTGACTAATATTTCACAATCAAATAAAGAGATTTATAGTGACCTCTATACAATGCAGTTAGTCACTGTCACCCAAGTGACCACCTCCCGAAACATGCAGCATCCTATTAACCACCACTCAATACATACAGTAGCGTAAATTAGGGGGAGAAGGCGCTATGAATTAAAAATTAAATAAATAAAAGCAGCCCTTTAACACAAGGGGTACCACAGAACCACCATACAAGACAGTATAAATAGGAAAAAAACATACAGTAGCGTACTGATCAACCGAAACACAGGGCATCCTAGCGACCACCGCCTGAAACATACAGCATCCTAGTGACCACCCAATACGTACAACATTCTAATGATCTCTGTTCTATACATACATTATTTTAGCAACTACCACCCATCACAGTCTACTTCAAATAAAATAGGAACTACTGAGTGGCCTCCAAAACTGTGCTGCTTACATTACATAAGGTGGCAATTTAAGGCCAATTTGGCCTGAAATTACCAAGTTCTTTTTGGATGTTCAGCATATCCAGGGAGATTAATAGATTTTTTTACGTTCAGTGCAATTAACTAAAATTAGACATTCACATTTTCTCTGTCACTCAAGATTTATCTGCACCTTCATCCAATGTATGTATTTGGAACTTTTATGCAGCTAAATCAATAGAGCCATTGAAAAGCTGAGTCTACAGGCCTGATCCAGACCTACGCCGGCTGACGTTTTTACGGCGGGTGTAAACGTAAGATCGGCTGTTTTGCCGATCTGCGCATGCGCCAGGCAGATGTTTCTCAGCGTAGTTAGGGATTTGGAAAGTCTGGATCGGGCTTCCCTATCCGTAGCGTAATTACGGTGGAAGGAGCGTGCCAATGTTATGAGCACCGTAACTACGCTACAGTTAGGGAAGGTAGGTGGGGGGAGGCAGGGAAATTAGACAGGAAGGGCAGGGTTAGGACATTATGAACAGGTCGTGTCGTAGTTGCGCCAGCAAAATTTAGGATAGGCTGCAGCCGGCAGAGTGTAATTACGGTAGGATGGGGGGAGTGTCAGGGGGAGTGCATTGTAGTTACACTGGGCCTGTTCCAGAACAACGTACCCTTGCGAGCTAACGCTGATCACAAGCGTAAAATAGGCAGAAAAAACACACCGTGCATGCGCCTAGTGACAACTTCCGGTAGCAAAACACTTATTTTCGTAGCGGCGATTCGGGCGTCCGTATACTTTGCGTTTTTACCGACAAAGGGGCGTGTTTATAGTATGAAGTTAGTACGGAAGCTGGAGTTAAGGAATATAGACGGGGGAGCCATTTAAATTGTACAGTATGGGCGTGCTAAGCGTCGTTAATACGCAATGAATGTAGAGACGGCCGCGGGAACGAACACAAAAGTTAGGGTAGGGTTTGCCAAGCGTATGGAAGCTAAACTAGGTACGAGCAAGGGGAGTGCCTATTGCCATGCATCGGTAGTACGTTCGGCGATAATACGCACACCAGCGTAGGTCTGGATCAGGCCCACTGTGCATTAGTACTCACAGCGCTTCATCGTAGGTCTGGATCAGGCCCTAAATGCCTATAATGTATATTTTAGATAGCTGTCAATATATCTTGTCAGAGACAACATCTATTGCAATATAAACGGGGAGATTAGATGTAATCTCTTCCTTTATTAGCTATAATTAGTGATATATAGAAAAAAATGTATGTCTAATGCAAGCACCCTCCTAATTAAGTCTACCAATTAAATATTCAATAAGTTTTATTTTTTTACATTTTTCATATACAGTTATAGTCTGACCTAACAAGTTTCTAGGAAAGATTTTAGCTGCAGCAAATCTATTAACAAGTCTGCTGATTGCACCTCTCAACCCTGGAGTAAGGGTGCTTTAGACATCGCTTGTATGGCCTATACTTAGGGTAGGCTTTGCCCATGGAAACCCCAGAGAACCATCATCATGCTTTGTATGGGGGAGGGGCCTATAAGACATAGATAAAAATCCTACATTTAGATTTGGACCTCTAAATACTTAAACATTTACAAAACTGAGAAGTTTGTGTAATAGTTGTTGCATCAAATGAGTCCGATTAAAATATAGGCTGCCATACATTAGATCTTCTGGTTGCTGAACTGCCCATTTAAACCTGCAAATAGGATTGGTAAATATCTTTAGTGCAACAATATTTATAGTGGTAACAGCCTCCAACAGGAAAAGATCCACTAAACATCTTATCTTATCTACTGATCTGTGTATAGCTGTAAAGTGATGTTATTATAAACTATGCAATCCAATGCTAAAATGTTTCATACAAAGTTAACAAGTCACCAGAGAACAATATCCCAGAATAATATCTGAGCATCCTTCCCAGCATTATCCTTCAGCTAAGGCCTATGACTTGTTTCTGAGCACTTGCTAAATGAGTTATGACCTCTTTTAACAACTATGGTCACACTAGCAGTGCTAATGCAAAACAATAAGTCCGGTAGGTGTGAAAGGAGGGTGTCCCGCTGACCAATCAGTGGCAGGAATATATATACTTTTTCTTGGCGCTGCAAAATTCTTAAACTATACATGGCCAAGGAGAGCATGACACAGACTTAGGGATGGAAACTAAGATCCAAGGGACCAATTTACTAATAATAGCGCAGCAAGCCTGGAAATAATGTCCCCTACATTTACTAATACCCATCCCTCCATCGAGGTCTCACGATGGTCTGCGGGACTTTCGGTCTCTCTCAGAGATGAAGTCCCAGCGCATGCGCAGTAGCTGTCTTTTGGAATTTAGAAAATTTCAAGTCCCAAAAATATAAACCACTGAGCATGTACCAGGATCAAAGAGAGATGAGTAGTCCCAGGCATATAAGTTTAACCCTTCCTTTACCCCCCCCCCCCCTCCCTTTTGCCCACCGGAATACCCATTGGTGTTGCTTGTACATATGAATAAGGAACACCATTTCTGATGCCAATGGGCAAAATATATATGTAAATGTATGGTTTTTTTATTACTATTTATTAATTAGTAAAAATATGAAATCAAATAAAAGTTAATATATATATATAT